>JAXCGZ010018991.1:120000-125000 GCA_037179515.1 Halocaridina rubra | reverse complement strand
TATATATATATATATATATATATATAATATATATATATATATATATATCCAAAATGAAAAGAAAATTTTTTCACTTGCTTGATCAAATTCGGAATATGAACACAGCAAATATTGCTACTCAGTTGCATTAAATATGCCAAATGGGTAAGTTGTTTAACAATTCCTTTTGTGCTCCTTCATCTACAAATTGCATCAAAATTCTATAAACCAGTCTCCAGTTGGATATGCAAACATAGTCTGTTATCGCTCGTTCGCTAACAAGATGGTATGACAGACAAGGCGAGTTAAAAACCATGGACCATCTAATTATGAAAACCAAACACTGTACAATTTACTTTGAAACGTCAAATATCAGAAAACAATGCTCACGCCTTTACATATAGGCCATGTATTATTGACTCATATAGTCACTAATGATTAACTTCAGTAAAGCTAAAGACCCAGACAATGTCTCGATTTCTTAAACAGTGTAAACCTAGGATACCATTTGTTAGTTAGCTAGACACACAAATGGATTTCATAAACACATCTGACGCGGTTCTGTGTATGGCTAGGATCCCTTGCGGGATCCTAGCCATACACAGAACCGCGTCAGATGCGTTTATGAAATCCACTGGTGTGTGTCTAGCTAACTAACAATATGGTATCCTAGGTTTACACTGTTTAAGAAATCGGGTCAAAGTCCATATATATACAAATTATACATATATTGAGAAATATGCAAATATCATGATCGATTCCTCTTCATCTGTGATAATCTATTAAGAGTCAGAATAAATGTAGATAATCTAACATTTCGCTCAACATTTTATAACAGAATTAACAAGGCAGATGCAAACACATATCGTGGGAGTTTGTATCCGTCATGATACAACAGTTCTGCTGATCAGTCGACTACGACCTTAACACTTTTTATGGTGCGTCCACCATACCTTTTAAATTGAAATTATGTGCATTACAACCGGATGTTAAAATCTGTGAACTTCCTGTCCAGTCCCTGGTACTATTAAAGGCCCGATTTCTTAAACAGTGTAAACCTGGGATACCATATTGTTAGTTAGCTAGACAGAAACAAATGGATTTCATAAACGCATCTGACGCGGTTCTGTGAATGGCTAGGATCCCTTGCGGGATCCTAGCCATGCACAGAACCGCGTCAGATGCGTTTATGAAATCCATTGGTGTGTTTAGCTAACTAACAGTATGGTATCCCACGTTTACACTGTTTAAGGAATCGGGCCAAAGTGTATATAAACTACGTGGTCACTGAACTGAAGTTTTGCTTTTGGAAAAAAAAAATAATAGACCTAACTCTTACCCGTGTGCACTTACAAGCAAGATACGTGCAGAAGTCACAGAAATTCAATCAGTTGCTTTTCCAGTATTTCAGCCTTCGAGATATATGGCTTACTGTAGAGGGCAAATGAAGGTCAAACCGTAGTGGTTTGTTCTTATATTAGTTTGGTTGAAATGCATTACTGGGTACAGCTGACTATGATTGTAAATTACAGTTGAATAGAACTAGAGGAAAATTTTTGAGGCGTGCCTAATTCATACCTTGGCGATCCTCACAGTTTATTCAATTGTGGTGCAGACAAAGAGATGGAGATGCAAGACTGCTCCCCTGTCTGTCCCTCCAAATCACTCTTACGACATGCAGGGAATCCTTTAATTATTATTATTATTATTATTATTATTATTATTATTATTATTATTATTATTATTATTATAATTATTATTACCGTGTTATATCCACCGCAGTCGGAAAGTTGACTACAATCAAGAACACAACTCTAATATCATACCTTTCATTCAGTCATGTAACTAAGCACTGTTAATACTAAACAATCAGTTTCTCTGGAAACTCCAAAGCAAGTACGAAAATTCCCCAGTCACACATCCATCTTTCATGTTTGGTGTCACTGACTGACATAACGTCAAAGTAAGTTATGATCGTTTTGCTTCCAGGTTAATCTAGTTCGTCCACGCATTGGAACCCTCCTGGATGTTAAGGTTTCTCTTGGACTGGGCCTCTCCTGTTCTTCTGGAGAGAGAGAGAGAGAGAGAGAGAGAGAGAGAGAGAGAGAGAGAGAGAGAGAGAGAGAGGAGAGAGAGAGAGAGAGAGAGAGAGAGAGAGAGAGAGAGAGAGAGAGAGAGAGAGAGAGAGAGAGAGAGAATTATAAGTGCAAATGCCAGATACATCTAAGGTCACAATGGATTCAGATTTGAAATATTTCCCCCGAAAAACATACTATCAGCTGTATCCAATCATTCAGACTCGGTTCAGAAATGATCATGAAATTAATTGCTTCGGTTAGCTAACCCGGGAATCACAACCACTAGTAATATAACTTGCGATTATACTATAAGTTACAAATCTCACTTGTTCCTTTATTACAGACTCTATTCTAACAGTCTATAATAAAAAGTAATATTCACACCGTCTTCCTGTAAAAGACAGTATTAAAGAAGCAAAGTATGCTTCAGAAAAAATGTGGGAATATAAAACACGAAATATATGCGATTATGAGCAGACAGAATAAATATACAGATCTTTATCTGGTATATTACGGTTATCTTTATTTTTCTATGCCTACAGCTACAGTGAATATTCTTTGATATTCATTACACATCTTTTATTATCCCTTCACATCTGACAAGTTATTACACTCCATCTCTGTTTCTCTTTACTTTATGTATTTTTCTTGCTCAGGCCCGATGAGGGCTGTTTTATTTTATTTCTTGGCCCGTCCTGGTTTCACAATCATCATAAAAAAAATTGGGGCATATCTTCTGTGTACAATATCATCCCTAGTATTATCCAATACAATATTCAGTAAATTTCACAGTGTTTTAATACCTATCAACCTTTACGTTAACCTCGCAAGCTGTAGTTTAGTCTATACACTTCAGTACACGGTATTTACATCCTTAGTTTTGAATCTCTCTCTCTCTCTCTCTCTCTCTCTCTCTCTCTCTCTCTCTCTCTCTCTCTCTCTCTCTCTCTCTCTCTCTCTCTCTCTCTCTCTCAGGCGAAGAAGCAACATCTAGTCCCCATGAGTCATGATGAAAACTCAACACACACACGCACACACACACGCAGAACTCGTCCTGTCGAGTTCTTAAAGAGAAAGTATGTTAGCTTTCTTTTTGATTCGTCTAGAGAAGAGTATTATTATTATTATTATTATTATTATTATTATTATTATTACCACCTGCAAATTAGATAAAGAAGAAAATTAAAAATTGGGATCGATTAGCTATAAATGTCATTAGAAATATTCATCCCAACATGAAAACTTAAATAAATTTGAAAAAATGGAGAGGAGAGAGAGAGAGAGAGAGAGAGAGAGAGAGAGAGAGAGAGAGAGAGAGAGAGAGAGAGAGTTCCATTGTTTTTCATGAAAAAAAATGATTAAATTTTTTTTGGCCTAGAGCTCTACTGGACTTCCCATAGTTATTATTAGATAACTTCTGCCTCATTCCGACTTACTGATTATATGTCTGTTTGTTAATCTGTATGTTAGTTTCACGGTTCGTTCTAAATTTGGTGTAGTCACTGATGCTTATACCCCATATTATAGCTCATGTAATCTTTGACGAGAAATTAAAGGTTAAAGGTCTAATGAGAGGGAGGGGCAATGGACAGCGATACCATATAGATATCATACAGGCTGGACCCAAACCTCTCTCTCCAATCACATGGACTCGGTGCTCTCTAGGCAAAAGCTGAATAACCAAGTAGACCTATAGGAAATCACTGACCCTCAATTCATTACCTAATTAGCAAATGACATGAGACTACGAAAGCTAATGAAAGACAGTATTAATATATAAATAACTAATTCAAACGTCTACAACTAACTTTACACGAGTGCTTTATAGCTAAAATAAATTATTAGTTCTCATGTGGTGACGAGGCTACAGTAATTAACGGCATGTACAATTGAAATCTCCGGTTACTGACTTCAAAGTGATTACTAGTGTCGACGGTAACAGTTAAGTTCCCATGAGCAAACAGTCCATGACAAATCGGTTAATAATAATAATAATAATAATAATAATAATAATAATAATAATAATAATAATAATATAGAAATGATACAACACTTACTGTAATGTTAAACTGGTATTTATTCAATTTCGAAGACACAATTATGATTGGTTTGGTGTAGTTGCGTTTTTTGTCAAAATACTACCATCACTAGTAAAAAAAAACTTAAGCGTTGATACTCAGATAACAGTGACGAATGACTTCTACTTTTGTTTTGCGTCTGTTGAGACACTGAGCCTTCCTTGCACGATCTAAGGACAATGGAATTGTGCCTTCAAATAAACTACAGAACATGAAACGGTATCTATGAAAATTTTTTAAAATAAATATTCAGTAAAATTTTTTGTGCTTACGAATTTCATCAACGAATATTCACTGAAATATGGAACAATAAATCACAGTTCTATGGCTAGTATTCAGTGAGCGAATAACATCGAAACAGCAGACAATACCAGGCTTCAGACGCACGATACATAATTATGGTAAATATTCGTTTTATACTTTTTTTTTTTTTTACTAACCTAACTGATCTGAGCAAACTAGCTTAACCTGATTGGATTTGATGCGGTAAAAATTCGAAAGCGAATCTTAACCAATATGAAATTAGTTTTTTAAAATTAATTTTATTCACAGCTCACACGCACCTGCTGCCCTCGCTTATGATTTAAGAAAGACTCCATCCAAATAGAAGCACTCATCAAAACCTGCTTTCGGATACATCCTGTATCAACACACATTTCAAAGCTTATACATTTCACCAAGGAAAAAAAATGTATAAAATATAATAAACTTAACCTGACCTAACCCAGTCATAAATGCGTTCTACAATGCAAGTGTAGCTCCTATGATTGTAGACTAATACCTTAAGACCGAGATTTTTTAGTAGTTAACTTCATCTGTGTTGTACTAGCTCTTTGATGATTTCATATTGCAAATTTTTTTTTTT
>JAXCGZ010018991.1:90000-115000 GCA_037179515.1 Halocaridina rubra | reverse complement strand
GACTTAACATCGAACTGTCCTGAACAGTCCTATTTAAGTTCAGAAAACCTTCAGCGGTAGTATCGCAACGGGCGATTAGTGCCATGAGCCAACCTACTACATCGTTAAGCCATGAACGATCATCGTTGAACGATAATCGTACCGAGCAAAACGTACATTTACTATCAGTTGATAAAAACATCACATCGTTATTATGTTCAAGTGCTCATTTCAGCCAATGGTAATTGTATTTATGTTTTAAAGAAAATTCTTAGAAAATCAGCAAACATATATATATATATATATATATATATATATATATATATATATATATATATATATATATATATATATATATATATATATATATATATATATATATATATATATATATATATATATATACACATTTATATATATATATATATATATATATATATATATATATATATATATATATATATATATATATATATATATATATATATATATATATATATATATATATATATATATATATATATATATATATATATATATATATATATATATATATATATATATATATATATATATATATTCTGAGTGTGATACCAGGATAGGTAATGAAAATTGCCCTCATCTGGCCTGGGCACGAAGAAAACATAAAGTAAGGAGAAACAGATATGGGGAGTTTTGTGACTTGTCAGATACGAAGGGATAATAAGAGATATGTTGCGAATATCAAAGTATATTTCGTGTTGATGTAGTCATAGAATGAGAACTGTAACTGAAGGAAGACTTAACATCGAACTCTCCTGGACAGTTCTATTTAAGTCCAATATATCTGCAGCTGTGCTTTTGCAACGGATGGCTGGTGCCATTGGCCCACCTACTACATAAAAAAAAAATAGGTTATTAAATAAATAAATATATATATATATATATATATATATATATATATATATATATATATATATATATATATATATATATATATATATATATATATATATATATATATATATATATATATATATATATGCTTCTCCTTGACGTAGGGTTTTTATTATTATCCCACCGAGTGTCACCACTGACGTAGGGATTTTCCTCCTACGTATATATACTTATAATTATTAGTACCAGACGGGTACAAGGTAAGAATGGACACGCAGTGAATCCTTTGCTTATATTTATTCTAGAGAACAACACAACTTCGACGCCTCAATGCCCCCACCCTATGACTATCACAATCTATGATCTATTCGTGCCCCTGGCAAAGTTCTAACTAACTGTCTCTGCCCCGGGTGGCTCTTGAAATACCCCCAGGGGCAGGGCGTGGCTTAACATCCAATTCTCCAATGAAATCAGTGAGATCTAGTCCAGCTAATCAACGCCAGGTTCAAAGTGGAATCCCTCCTACTTCCGGGGAGGAGTTATTGGGCATCTCTGCAGGGCATGTACCTGCGTACGAAACACAAGCTTATGTTTCTTGCGGTTTAGGAAATGGCTAACTTCCTGGCCTTTCCTGCCCTTCTCGATGCCAGATCCTAAGTCTCACGGTTCCGGTCATATATTTCCTTGACACTTTCTACAAACATTGTAATAAAATCTCTGTGCCCTCGACCAACCGTTACCCCTCAAGATCTGTTACAAGTTTCAGATTCTGGCTTCAGCATGACGGAAGTCATACGACATCCCTCCCAACCAAAACTGAAATATCTCTTATTTCAGTCGAAGCATGGGCTAATTTTCCGGGAGCTCTTGGACATATCCTAGCTAACATTAGTTTACAATAGAAATGGGGCCGAATTATTTAAGCTATTTTCTAAGAATTCCTATTTCTATGAATCCTAAACAAATTATACAAACATAACATATATAGAGTACTTTTACAGACAACTAGAGCATGCAGGGTCTATTTCCTTGTTGGAAATCTGTAATACAAACATTTTCTTATATTTAAACAACATAATTCCAGTGTGAAGCTAATATTAAACATTAATTAAGATCAAAAAGTCAGTTTAAATCAAAACATTAATTCATCTACTTCTCTCGTTTCTTTAAAAGACAAAATTGAGTTAATTACAGTAGAATTATGACTCATTTAGAACATTAGCAAACAATTAAGTAGAGTATTAGCATGTATAAACATGTAAAATGCAATAGACCATAACATCAACAGTAATTTCTATAAGAGACCTTACCTTCATAAATTCTATTCCTATCATTATTAGAGGCATTGATTTGTCTTAAAATTAAGCCTTAAAAACTACTCCTGAAACAAAACATGTTTTACTTTCATATTATATTACTATTCAGAGACCAATGGATAGGACGACTTTTAATTTCTCTGTCTAGGACGACTTTCGTTTTCTCTGTCTAGGACGACTTTCGTTTTCTCTGTCTAGGTCGACTTTTACTTTCTCTGTCCAGGACGACTTTCGTTTTCTCTGTCTAGGACGACTTTTACTTTCTCTGTCCAGGACGACTTTTAATTTCTCTGTCTAGGACGACTTTCGTTTTCTCTGTCTAGGACGACTTTTACTTTCTCTGTCCAGGACGACTTTCGTTTTCTCTGTCTAGGACGGCTTTCGTTTTCTCTGTCTAGGACGACTTTTAATTTCTCTGTCTAGGACGACTTTCGTTTTCTCTGTCCCTTGCTCATGAATTCTTGCTAGGTGCGATTCCACGGTTTCCCTCGGGGATTCTTTTGTTTTCACTCCCCCGCCGTCCTTGCTGCAGGCCCAGGTTTGTTGCCATATCTCCGTTACTCGGTTAGGCAAAACAAAAAGGACAAGGACTGGGCCCATCCCGCTAATCCTTCCAGCCCGGCTTCCTCGTCCCGCCCTCGGCCGATCTTGACTAAGACCACCACGCAGGAGACCTGCAACGTCACAGCGATTCTCTTCCTGTACGGCCCTCACACGTACCTTCGAAGCAGATCTCGGGATGAAAATTTGAACCTCTGTCACTACTACAGTTGTAAGAAAGGTTCCCTATGACTTCAGGGTACCAACAATGGCCATACGTTGGTAATCGAGGCTATACTTTGCCTCCCCTGCAACTGCAAGTGATTGCAATCTCTATTCAATGGGCACTAGGGACTTGTCTGACGGACAAAATCTAAAGACTTTTAGAACTTGCAGGTCGGGGCTGCCTAGGAATAGGGTGGTAATGGAAGGTATGTGTCTACACAACTAGATTATTATTCCAAGATACTTAGGACTTAGCAACTGCTACATAGCATTACTCTACTATAAATGTCAAAAAGAATAATCATTAAATGCTGAGAAAAGCCACTAAAGAAACATTCTTATTAGCGGTGGCTACAGTAACATCAAGTATGAATTCAGATAAAAGATACAAATCATCAAGTTACTGCTGATTTCCTTTCAAAAATAATAATTAGCAACAGGCCATTGAGAGATAGCAACAATATCAGTCAACATATTAACATTACTAATAATCATGATCTAAAAATAAGAATAATAAACAATAAAAATAAATATACTAAATCAAAAATATCAATATATATACAATGGAGACTGGCATTCAGAAGTAAGAACAGAGTTCTATACTTATATTTCATAGTGATGCTTATTCTAACACAGTCTCCTTTAATATTCAAATTCCTGCTGTCATAATCAATGTATATATATATAGCATAAGTGGCAACTTGCTGGCTCCACAATTTGTCAATGGGAGTTCTATCTATCCTCTAAACAGTTGCGACATGTGGCAAAAATATTTATGCAAATGGCGGTACTACCGATGTCTTATCAGTATTTATGCAATAACAGCATGCAACAATCTATTGACTGCAATAAAATGTAGGCACAATTATCGCCTAGCTTCGCTGGAAAAAACACAAAAAAAAAATCAAAGACGGCTACATTCTTTTAGCATTGAACGGAGCCTCTGTCAGGCTCAGAGTCGAGTGAAAGGTAGGAAAGAGAGAGAGAGAGAGAGAGAGAGAGAGAGAGAGAGAGACTGGGCGACCTTGAAATACGTTGCGGTTTCCACTCACAAGTCAGCTGAGATGGGCCTCTGTCTTTTACTTGTACTGAAAATAAAAAATTGTCGCAGAGTATCTCTAATAATAAAAATAAATAAACAAATGAACGTGAATAAACGTTAGCAATGACCATCGATAGAGTCTTACGTTTATTGTCAGCGGCTATTCTCATTCCCTCATTAACAAAAACAAAAGCAAAAAGAACTTAGTGTACAACTGCAGAACTGTCGAAGCATAAATCCATTCCTCTCTGTTTAATCTTGATAAGGACTTTACTGTAACAGCATACACATCCTTGTCTATAATGACAATCTCTCTCTTTTCATGCTATAAATCAGAGGGTTAAGTCGAAGCACACACACTGATGAAATTAAAGCAAAAAAACTAAAATCATATGTGACAGTATCCCTACTACTATCAACAAAAGTACAAATATCTTTTTCTTAACAACTTCTTAAAAAGGACTTAAGTGTCATTAATTTTAACTTTAAAACTCAGCAAATAATCTCTAATAATCTCAATTATCTTTAATTAGCCCGATTGTAATCTAAAATTCATGAAAATGCTAGGGATTAACCATGGTTATCTCTAGATAATCTTTTCAGAATCCTTTAAGTAAGATTTTAAAGATTTCTTCAATACAAAAAGAACTATAACAAAAACGGGTATCTAAGAATATAAAAAGTCTATCTCTGTGTATGCAATAATAAAAACAAAAAGTATATTTCATTATCAACAGTAAGGAATGCATTTTGCTTAAACTTCAAAATCTCGTACGGAGTTGTACATAAACAATTCAAACATAAAATATATATCTTCTTTTACTATCTCGAATTTGACTTATATCTGCTCTCTCAAATACGGGATACAGCTGTGTAACATTCTTGTTGTCATTTCGTGTCAGCTCTCACTCTTTCTTTATGACCAAGCCGAAATAATTTTGATAAAACATTATCATGGCTAAAACTCGCAAAGTTTTACTTTATCAATCTAACATATCTCTTCAGACAAATAATGTATATACTGCAGCTAGCAAAGAAAATAAAGAATCATTCATAGATTCACGTCCTTTATCACGTAACATCTATCTTGGAATCTCTCGGAAATCGAATAATAATCTCAATGGCGGAGTAGGGGACAAAACAAAAATAAAACAAACTCGGCATTTCAACCATATCTGGGCAGGTGGAGAATTACCTTCTCATCCATATCCCTCACTAGATATTGCAACAGCGCATCACCTCCCATAAATACACTCTGATATGGCATGCAGAAGGACCTGGCGGAGCAGGGGAACGATCCTCGCAGACTCCCCAATCATGCTTCCTAACGGTGCTTTCCGCGATTTCACCCCCTAGAGCAACCCCCCCCATTATACCCATATTACACTCATTATACTCATTCGCTCACATGCGCTCACATTCAAACTTGCATTCCCTTTCTCTCTGTCTATGGAAAATTTCCCATCCCTTACCCCGATAAAGGAAAGTAAAGGTGAAATCTCGGTTGGGCCGCACGGTCACAGACTGCCTCACCAGTCCTAGGTCCCATTCTAACGAACAAACAAACATTCTACTCCCTTGAAGCTACGTTTGGGTGACACTGAAAAACCTTCCCTATTCTAGGACAGCACAAACTACTCTAATTTACTCTTACTTTCACCTGCATAGCGTGAAATTAAAAAAAACTCATCTCTAACTAATATCACGAAATTTCTTATTCTTCAGAAAAAACATGCCACACACGTATCGTAAGATTAATTTCCCATCATCATAACACAAAAAGAACGATCTGTCATTTATGTCTTTCTTTCGCTAAAACATTCCTCCCGCGGAGAAAAAAACAAAAAAAAGAAAAAAAACTTAAAAACAGGCGCAATCTTAACACTCTATTTCTTACGCTTTAAGAAATTTATATAAAAATGATTTTACACGTACTTTAAAATATCAAAGCTCAGTACAATTACTACAGATTTACAATAACGAGGTTGGGGGATCGAATGGTCACTTCCACATTCCTTTCTCGAAAACCACACGTGTTCTAAGTAAAACCTTAAAAGCAGATGCACGTATATTTCTCACTATAATTCTTACGCTTTAGAAATTAATAGACTGTAATAGTGATTTCACGTGCATTAAATTTGTCAATTAAAAATCGATACATTCGCGTTCTTAAAATTCAATCTAGGCATTAATACAAATAAATGGAACACACTTCCAACGCAAATTCTTTATATTACTCAAATTATAACAAAAATGGAGTTTATTACTGCTTATAGCTATTAGTACAAATTATCCATGTTAGTAATGGGTACAGAAATTCTACTTTTATCAACTTATTAAGCGCCACACCCCTTATAAGCGGGTTGGCTGAGTCAAAGCATAACTACAAGATAAAATGGCGGCGTCCACCGACCTCAATTTCTTTTACTAATTGTCCCATTACTCACTGGATACAGATCACAAGTACTTAGCTATTTTAAGGAGGTGGTCCTGAAGAACTTCATGGCAGAAGGCAAGGAAGGAGAGGGTTCTCCTTCTTCTCTTCGAGTAAAATCGACGAATCGCCGTCTTCTTGGTCGGATCCGGCAACTTATACTTCTTGTAATGGGCATTTTCACTCAATGCTCCGGTCACACTTCGGCTTACTAAGAAATATCTTAGGAAAAGTTCCTTCAAAGTTTTATAATATTTTCTATTTGACCACTCGTCACTTCTCATCCGCAGACCCAAGTATTTCAGGAAGTCGGTCGCGGGAATTATGGACGGACATTCGCGGTCTTTTACATTTGCGCCGTCGAGGTATAAAAGTGAATTTTTGACTCGAGGCGTCTTTACAACCAGGGCACAGGGTGGGGGCTGGGCCTGCTGCGTTCCCTGTGTCACCACGGGGTTCGGAGCGGCCGGCTGTTCGTCGATGTTTGAGGCATCGGTTTCACTGTCGGCGTCGGCCAAGTTCCTTCTCGACGGAGCGGCGTCGGCGCGTGCTTGTAGGCGCCGCACTTGCTCCTCCAGTTCGAGAATTCTCCGGTGTTTGGCCTCATCACTCATTTCTTGAATTGGGAGATGTTGGATTTCTGCTTTTGCCATTCTTATTTTCTCTGCACGGGTCTGCACTGGCATTCACCTGTCTCTTCGTATGTTTTTTTTTTTTTTTTTCCTCTCGTGAAGATCCGTACCGCACTGCCACCACTGACGTAGGGCTTTTATTATTATCCCACCGAGTGTCACCACTGACGTAGGGATTTTCCTCCTACGTATATATACTTATAATTATTAGTACCAGACGGGTACAAGGTAAGAATGGACACGCAGTGAATCCTTTGCTTATATTTATTCTAGAGTACAACACAACTTCGACGCCTCAATGCCCCCACCCTATGACTATCACAATCTATGATCTATTCGTGCCCCTGGCAAAGTTCTAACTAACTGTCTCTGCCCCGGGTGGCTCTTGAAATACCCCCAGGGGCAGGGCGTGGCTTAACATCCAATTCTCCAATGAAATCAGTGAGATCTAGTCCAGCTAATCAACGCCAGGTTCAAAGTGGAATCCCTCCTACTTCCGGGGAGGAGTTATTGGGCATCTCTGCAGGGCATGTACCTGCGTACGAAACACAAGCTTATGTTTCTTGCGGTTTAGGAAATGGCTAACTTCCTGGCCTTTCCTGCCCTTCTCGATGCCAGATCCTAAGTCTCACGGTTCCGGTCATATATTTCCTTGACACTTTCTACAAACATTGTAATAAAATCTCTGTGCCCTCGACCAACCGTTACCCCTCAAGATCTGTTACAAGTTTCAGATTCTGGCTTCAGCATGACGGAAGTCATACGACATCCTTCTGATAGCCCCATTGTCTTCAATAATAACATATTAGGAATTCAGATAGTCTCTAACTTGTCTTGGAGGAATCCCATAATTCATATTGCTGAGGCTGCATCTAAGAAATCTGGATATCTGTTTCGTTATCATCACTGCTTTTCCTCATGTCAATTACTTAAAATCTATCAAAATGTCTTATCTGTCATGGCTTAGAATCCTCTGCTCTCACAACTGGGGTTGTCGCAAGCATCTGAAGTCTTGCTGAAGTTATATGAAGTCCTGCTGAAGTCAGGACCTGAAACCCGAAACCTGAAACAAGTCCCGAAGAGAAACATGTGAGGTTGGAGATCAAGGGTGAAATTGAATACTCTCCCAATTATTTTTCTTGGGTACGGTCAATGTTTTTCCAAGGTGTCAACGAGATAAATGGCTTGACCCGTGGGACTTAGCATCTGGTGTCAAGTACCTCAAGAGGATGGGGAAGGACAAGAAATCCTCTGTTCCCAAAACCACAAGAAACACAAACATTTGACTCATACATATGTACATGCCCTGGAGAGATACCCAATAGTCCTGGGCAATTTAGACCCTCTTCTGCCCAATAGGCTTATTGAAATAGCCCCTCCCCATAGAGGAGGGACTCTCCTTTGATCCTGAAATCTATTGGCAAAACTGTACAAGATGACACTCCCTGCCCTTTGGATACTTCAAGAATACCCGAGGCAGTCAGAGAGTTTGAGTTTTAGTCAGTACTTTCCCTGGGGCATGAATAGATCAGAGGTTTTGATAGTCATAAGGGATGGGGGCATTGAGGCATTGTATATGTTGTACTCTAAAATGAATTAAGTTAAACGAACCACCGCTTGTCCGTTCTTAACTTGCACCCTTCTGGTATTAATATTAACATAGTGATTAACACTACGACAGTGGTGGCAGCGTGGTACGATTCCCGCCAAAATGTGTACGAAAAGAGACAATCTTATATGCCAGTCGAAACCCATGCGAAGAAAAAAAGAACGGCAAACGTAGAAGACCAATACCTCCCAATACAGGAAATGAGTGATGAGGACAAAAACCGGAGAATTCTCGAATTAGAGGGGCACATGCGGCAACTAAAAACCGCTGCCGACGGCGCTCCAACGAGAAGGAACTTGGTTGACGACGACAGCGCCGACAGCGAATCCGACGCCTCGAACATCGACGAACAACCTGCCGATCCGAGCCCAGTGATGACACGGGGAACGCAGCAGGCCATGCCCCCACCCCGTGCCCTCGTTGGAAAGGCGCCTCGAGTCAAAGATTGTCCCTTATTCTTTGACGGCGCAAATGTAAAATGCCTCGAACATCCACCCATATTTCCCGTGGCCGACTTCCTGAAACACTTGAATATGTGGATGAGAAGCGCCGAGTGGACCGACGAGTACTGAATAAACGAAGTAGTACAAAGGTACACCGGATTTGCAGCCGAGACCGTAGGCGAAGACAAGTGGTCAAAGATAAAACATTGGGAAACTTTTAAGAATCAGTTCCTAAAATATTCCACAGTGCGACAGAGTGAAGAAACGCTAACAGATAAGATTAGAAATAGCCCTTGAAGACACGGAGAGCAGTTAAACTGGTATGCGATGAGGATCAAATCTTTAACGAGTTCAGTGAGTGAAAAAGCCCCTTGCCAGAAGTAAATGTTGCTGGATCCAACCAAGAAGATGGCGATTCGTCGATTTTACGCGAGAGATAGAAAAGTTGGGGGAACCTCCTGCAACCAGAAGAAACAAGAACCCCCTCCTCCATTATTAAAAGAAATTGAGGTCGGCGGATGCCGCCATTTTACTTTGTAGAGATGCTTTGACTCAGCCAACCCACCTATGAAGGGTGTGGCTCCTAGTAAGTTAATAAATGTACTTTCTGTATCCATTACTAACATGGATAATTTGCACTAATAGCTATAAGCAGTAATAAACTCCCTTTTTGCTATTATTTGAATAATATAAAATTGCATTTGAAGGGTATTCAGTTTATTTGTATTAATGCCTAAGTTGATCTTTTAAGAAGGCAAATGTATTGATTTTAATTGAAAAGCTTTAATGTACGTGTAAAATAATTTTTATATTAATTTCTTAAAGCGTAAGAAATCGAGTGATAAAAATTCTTGCACCTGTTTTCAGGGTTCTTTCTTTTTTTTATTTTTTTGCGGGTGTAATTTTTGGCGAGAAAAATTTTAACAGAGATGACAGATCGTTCTTCAAATGTTGTTTTGATGAAGAAATTGATATTAAAATATGTGTGTAGCATGTCTTTTAGAAGAATAGGAAACTTTTGTGATATTATTTAGATATGAGTTTTTAGTTTTTATTTTTGCGCTATGCAGGCGGTAAGAGTAGAATCGAGTGCATTTGTGCTGTGCTGGGGTAGGTTGGTTTCAGTGTAACCCTAATGTAGCATAGAGGGGGGAACTAGGACTGTTGACGCAGTCATGTGACACCCAGCCCAACCGAGACTTCACCCACCTACTCCTTCAGAGTGGTGGGGAGGGGAAATCACACATGGTACATAGAGAAGTGAAGAAGGGAAATATACAGATAGAAAGGAGGATGAGTGTCTTGAAAGTGTCGAGTGTGGGAGAGAATGGTATGAATGACTGGGAGATATAATGGGGGGATGTTCTAGTGGGTGAAATCGCGGGAAAGTACGTTGGGGAAGCATGATGGGGAAGGAGTCTGCATGGATCCTTCCCCTGCTCCACCGGGTCCTTCTGCAGGCCATATCAGTGTATTTTATGGGAGGTGATGTGCTGTTGCAATATCTGTTGAGGGATATTTTTGAGAAAATGATTCTCCACCTGCCCAGATATGGTTGAGCTGCAAGTTTTATTGTATTTTTTCGTTCCCTACTCGCCAATGAGATTATTGTTCGATGTCCGAGAATTCCAAGATAGATATTACGTGATAAAGGACGTGTATCTATGAATGATTGTTTATTTTCCTATCCAGCTGCAGTATATACATTATTTGTCCAAAGGGATATGTTAGATAGATAAAATAAAACTGAAAGTTTTAGCCATGATAATGTTTGTCACAATTACTTCAGCTTGGTCATGAAGAAGGGAGTGTAAATTCACAAGAAATGACAACAAGAAAGCCAAACAGCCGTTTCCTGTATTTGAAGGAGACGAAATTGATCCAGAAACCAAAGAGACAGGGGAGGAACAGCTCCCACACACAAAATTCCCTGCAAAAGTTAGCTTGCCAGTTGAAGGCCAGAAGACAGATATTGGGCAGTAATTTTGGGTAGGAAAAGAAAAGAGAGTAAAAAAGGAAGTTAGTTAAGTACCTATCCGACTGTAAGTATGCAAAGGAGAAAATAATGTATAACTCCCCCCTGTCTCCTGAGGTAGTTCTGTTGAATAGTAATTCGAAAAAATTAAAATTTGAGTTAGTAGAAGAGTATATTTATTAATTTTTCATGTACAACTCCTTAAGAGATTATGAAACCTAAGCAAAATGCATTCTTTAATGTTGCAAATGAAATATGATTTTTATTTTTATTACTACATACACTGGGACAAACTTTTTATATTTTTTCAGATACCCGTTTTTGTTATATAGTTTTTTTGTGTTGAAGAAATCTTTAATATCTTTATCCCTTTGATATATTATAATTAAGGAGTTTTGAAAAAGATTATCTAGAGATAGTTATTGTTAATTACTATCATTGTCATGAAATTTATAGTTACAATTGAGCTAATTAATATCATTGAGATTCTCAGGGCTTATATGTTGAGTTTGAAATTAAAAAATAATGATATTTAAGTCCTTTTAAGTCATTTATTAAGAAAAGATAATTGTAATTTTTTTTATGGTAGTAGAGATATTATCACATATGATTGTAATATTTTGCTTTGATTTCACCAGGGGTATGTTGACTTATAGCGAGTGTGTGCTTCGACTCAACCCTCTGATTTATAGAAAGAGAAAAGCTTGTCATAATAGATAAGGATGTGTATGCTCATTTCAGTAATTTATCTATATTTTTTTTATATGTAAAAAATACTCCCTTGATAATTTAATCTTTTGAGTTTTCAGTGCATGTGTTGGAAGGAAAGAAGTCCCTCTTTCTCAAACCATATGGGTGTAGACTGCAACGTATTTCAAGGTTGCCCAGACAACCCTTTTCTCCTTCTTCTCTTATTTATCCCTCTATCTCTCTCTCCCCCGTCTTTCGCTCTACTCTTGGACTGACATGTGCTCCTTTCTGATGCTAACAGATGTAGCCGTCATTGATTCTTTTTTATTGTTTTTTAGTGCTGCTAGACGATATTTGTGCCCACATTTTATTTTAGTTGATAAATTTTTGCATGCCGTTATTGCATAACTACTGAAAAGACATCAGTAGAACTGATTATTATATAAATCTTCCTGCCGCATATTGCAACTATCTTAGAGAATAGATAAGACTCCCACTGACAAATTGGGCATACAGAAATGATGAGTAAGCTCCTGTATATATTCGTGCTAGTATATGTATTTTATGACCGCAGGAATTCGAATAACCAAAGAGACAGTGTTAAATTGAGTATTGTTGTGAAGTATGAGTGTAAGACTCTGTTCTACTTCAGAATGCCTGTCTCATTTGCATGCGTACTGCTGTTCCTGAATTAATGTTATTTTTTTAGTTTTTTCTTTTTGATTATTATTAGCTACTGTGAACGTAATTTTTTATTCTTGCTACTCTCATTTTGTGGGCTGTTATTGTTGTTACCACTCCATGGCCTTTCGCAAATTATTATTTTCGCAATGCCGTCAGCAGTAACGAAACGACTAAGTGTTATGGATTCATAATTTTAAGTGATGGCAGTCACTATTAATAAGAGTATATCTTTAGTGGCTGGCCCAGAGTTTAATGATTTTTTTCAAATAAACGAAAGAAGTAAAATCATGCATAAATAAATTATTTGTAATTCAGTTACCTGTTAATGAATTGTAGACGCCTATCTGAACGGTGTAGATATATGTGCAAGTAAAAACATATTTTCAGGCAGCCCCGACCTGCAAATTCTGAAGTCTTAAGTTTCTTTTTGTTTTCTCTCAAATGAGTCCCTTTTGCCCATTGAATAGAGATTGAAAGCACTTACAGTTGCAGGGGAGGTGAAGTATGGCCTCGGAATACCAATATATGGCCATTGTTTGTACCCAGAAGTCATATGAAGCCTTTCTTGCAGCTGTATTCTGAAATCACCGTAGAACCACGTAATCAAACTGATGATAAAACGGAAAAGAGAAAATCCTCATCTTCCTTGACATCGCCTGGAGGACACGAAGAAAGAGATGTCCTTTAAAAGAAATAGTTATAAGTCCTAATTTTAAGACAAATCAATGCCCTATAGTAGTATGATAGGTATAGAAATTATAGGATAAGGTTTCTTATAATAACTGCCATTTACTGATTGTGCATGCTGAGTCCTATATTTTTAAAGTAGTATGCTATTAACTATTGCAATTTGAAAATTCGTACATACTTAAGTTCTATATTTTTTGTCTAATGTAATCATACTGATTTCATTTAAACTGTTGTAACCTTGTTGTCATTGAGTCATAAGTACATATTGCAATTAGAATGTTAAATCTTTATCTTTTATTTTTCTATCATTACCATTGGTTGATGAATTTACATTTGAAAGGGCGTTGTATGGCTCCAGGTCCTAGGTAAGGTTTTTTTTTTCAGCACGAGTCTTCACAAAGATCTGCATACCGCCTCACAACCTAGGAATTAAATGAAGGGATGGGTTCTTCGGTGAACTCAATGGATGCAAAGATTAAATAATGATTCATATTTTACCGTAATTATACACAACCAAATTATGTATTTTTTTTTTTAAAGTAACGTAATAATCTAAACTTCTGTTGATCTTAATTAATATTTAATAATGAATAATTGTATATTATAATCGTAATGCTTAAGTTTATTTATTATTTTTCTATTTTTTAATACTTAGTATAAGAATATGTTTGTATTAGTCTTTCCCAAGAAAATAGACGCTCTGCATGTTCTAGATTGTCTAGATAGGAGTTCTTTCTTAAGATTGTTATTGAGCAATAAGAATAATTGTATGTTCCTGTAATCTGTTTAGAATTTCATAGAAATAGGAATTATTAGACAATAATTTAAATAATTCGGCCCCATTTTTTTTTGTAAAATAATGTCAGTAAGGATATATAGAAAAAAGCTCTCAGAAGATAGCTAATGCTCCGTCTGAAATAGAGAAATTTCAGTTTGGCGGTGGGGAATGTCGCAAGCATCTGAAGTCTTGCTGAAGTTATATAAAGTCCTGCTGAAGTCAGGACCTGAAACCCGATACCTGAAACAAGTCCCAAAGAGAAACATGTGAGGCTGGAGATCAAGGGTGAAACTGAATACTCTCCCAATTGTTTTTCTTGGGTACAGTCAATGTTCTTCCAAGGTGTCAACGAGATAAATGGCTGGACCCGTGGGACTTAGCATCTGGTGTCAAGTACCTCAAGAGGATGGGAAAGGACAAGAAGTCCTCTGTTCCCAAAACCACAAGAAACACAAACATTTGACTCGTACATATGTACATGCCCTGGAGAGATACCCAATAGCCCTGGGCAATTTAGACCCTCCTCTGCCCAATAGGCTTGTTGAAATAGCCCCTCTCCATAGAGGAGGGACTCCCCTTTGATCTTGAAGCCTATTGGCAAAACTGTACAAGATGACACTCCCTGCCCTTTGGATACTTCAAGAATACCTGAGGCAGTCAGAGAGTTTGAGTTTTAGTCAGTACTTTCCCTGGGGTATGAATAGATCAGAGTTTTTGATAGTCATAAGGGTTGGGGGCATTGAGATGTTGTATATGTTGTACTCTAAAATAAATTAGGTTAAATGAACCACCGTTTGTCCGTTCTTACCTTGCACCCTTCTGGTATTAATATCAATGTGGTGATCAACACTACGACAGGGTGTCTTATGATTATTTCCCTGATAGGGCTGAATTTAAAGGTCCTTAAACTCATCAGCGATATGTGTCTTACTTCTAATCTCGATTCTCTTTATCTTCGCCATAGGCATCATCTCTTTCTCTATTTTATTGGTACTAATTCCAACGCTGCTCTAATGAGTTAGCGAGTTGAATCCCTCCCCCTGCTGGCGAGGCCGCCTAAAACATGCCAAGCTGCCTCGTTGCACATACACTGTGAGGAGATTGTAGATCGTGCCTTGGTAAGTGAAGTGACTGCTTCTTTTCTTTCACTTCCAGTCTCTGGGACTCTTCCTGCATTTGTCTTCTCTAATTCTTATGATCTTTCTTTTTTCAAAAAGCTAATCTATCGTCATCTCAAGGCCTAATCCGTTCATATTTCTAGGTCATTATTAATCTCACTATTCTGTGAGCCAGTCTTTCTTTATTGTTTATCATTGTCTCATTTCTGACTTGTCCTTAAACTTTTACATTTACTTCTTCTTAATGTTTTCTTGATGCTAGTGCCCGAAGAGGGCAATATTTTTTTTCACGTCCACGGTATCACACTAATATATATATATATATATATATATATATATATATATATATATATATATATATATATATATATATATATATATATATATATATATATATACATATATGTGTATGTGTATGTGTATGTATATGTATATGTATATGTATATGTATATGTATATGTACATATATATATATATATATATATATATATATATATATATATATATATATATATATATATATATATATATATATATATATATATATATATATATATATATATATATATATGAGTGCAATTACTTAATTGTGCTTACGGGAAAGAGCCCCACGCTCGCAACTTCCAGTCTCTTGGTCGGTTTCATTTTGTACTTAGTGATACTTATCATACTTGTCCTTAAAGCTATGGACTGAGCTAGCATTAACTACCTCCTCGCTTAGCTAATTCCAATTATCAACTACACTTAAGCTAAAAAAAGTAATTCCTTACGTCCTGCAAAGAAGTTTTCATACAGCTTCAAACTATGACCTCTAGTTCTAGTCCCAGCCATCTCAAAATCTCGATCCCTATCCTCACTGTCATATAGTCTAGTCGGAAGAAGGGCTCCACGTGCACTTAGTGGATTTTTGTTTGCACTTGTTTTATTCAATTCTTTAAAGTGTCTATTTTAAGATTTTGACAGGTAACAGATTCAGATAATGTCCCACGGGCTCATTTTTTTTTTTTTTTTTTTTTTTTTTTTTACAAATAATTGGTAACTGGATGCGAACCCTAGAAACATTAGAAAGTTGCATGACTTTTGAACTAAGCAACTTGTAGGGACAAATGAACACATTTTCCCATACAATTTTGATCCAAAAGATCCATTGAGATAAATATTTTTAAGTTTTAAGCACATCTTTACTCAATATCGGAAGAAACTCACCCCTGAAAATGGAAAATAATAAGAATTTTAAAAAATATTTTTGTTTATACTTTGATGTAAAGTGAAAGTCCTTTAAAATCATCCTAACACATACAAATAAATTCCAAATCCATATTCTAACATTTGCTTAAGTCATTTTTGCCCTATTCTACTATCATCTGTTTATTAGAGGAAATAAATATCCTGTTAGAAATTCTGATCACAACAGTTACTTGGAAGCTGTTTGGAGTTCTCAAATGAGTACTGTGCTGTAACCAAAATCCTAAACATGAATGCTATAGCCACAGCTAACATTTCATTTTCCCCTAATCAAAGAAAGGCTATGATTGTGTGCACAGCTTTAATTACCTGAAGACTATGCAAAGTTCATGAAAGTCTCCTCCACGGTCTTGTCCACAGCAGAGAGAGCCCCCGGAATAAGAGATATGGCCTCCGCAATAGTTTCATGTTTGATGTTACCACAAGCATCAGGGTGAGAGGGGTCGATGTTTGTGAGGAATGCCTCAAACCATGTCAGGTACCTGTAGAGAATCAACAGTATTTCAAAAGTCATACTGCAGTTTATACCTTTATATAATTCTTTATTATTGTTACTAATATTACTTTAAAACTCATACTACATTCATTTTCTCTTAATTCTTTGTTATTCAGTATCAATAGTATGTACATTGATTACCTGAAATAGTTGTGACCATCACCTGCAAAGAAGAGATCTGCCATGGCACCATTGCAGTAATGAAAGAGCTCAAAGTTATTGGTTTTCACAGCAAAGTCCATCATGAAAAGAAGCCTTGCATGATGCATCACTGAGAACCAGAACATTCCTGTCTTCCCAAGATCGCCCTCACGAACTTTCTGTTGGAACTCAGTATATTGATGAATCACCTTGATAACTGAAGTGTCTTTAAGAGCAATTTCAAGATTTTCAAGGGTGCAGGAGTGGGTAAGATTGACTAGAGTCTCACGTGGGATCTCCACATTCTCCTCATCCAGGAACATATTGAATAATAATTGTTCAAGTGCCTCTGTGACCACCTTCTGACTAAAGAGTACCCTGGCATATGATTTTCCACTAAGGATGCTTTTCAGGCACCTACTGGTTGCGAGGCCAGCTTCAATGAGAATTTCTGAGTAGCTAACATCTCTACACTTGTGACCAGTGAGCATGCCTATTTAAGTAATGACTGTGTGGAACTTGCCATGGATGATGATGTGTTTATAGAACTCCTCCTCGTATTTTCATACTATAGGACATACCTTCATTACCACCCCCAAGTCTAAGGTGTTGATGGTACTTACCTAATTGTACTTACCTAATTGTGTTTACGGGAAAGAGCCCAAAGATCGTATCTTCCCGTCTCCTCATCAGTTCCATTTTATACTTAGTGATACTTACCATACCTGTCCTTAAAACTATGAATTGAGATAGCATTAACTACCTCCTCGCTTAGCCAATTCCAATTATCAACTACTCTTACACTGAAAAAGTATTTCCTTACATCCTGCAAAGAAGTTTTCTTACGAAGCTTCAAACTATGACCTCTAGTTCTAGAGCCAGCCATATCAATATATCAATCCCTATCCACTCTATCATAACCATGAAGGAATTTAAAGACTGTCACCATATCCCCCCTCACTCTTCTAACTTCGAGTGATGGTAAGTCTAATTCTCTCAGCCTCTCTTCATAACTGAGATTGCGTATTTCTGGCACCAGTTTCGTGGCATGTCTTTGAACTTTTTCAAGCTTAGCTATGTGCTTTTTCAAGTGCGGATTCCAAAAGGGGGCTGCATATTCAAGTTATGGCCTCACATAGGTTACATAAATATTTCTGAACATTTCCTTGTCCATGTGCCTGAAGGCTACCCATACATCTGATAAGAATGCATATGCTGCCCTTACTATGCCATTTATATGTATTTCTGGAGACAAATCTGCCAGTATGTTTGCTCCTAGATCTCTCTCATTTTCTGTCTCTTGAAGTTGTACTCCAGCCACCGAGTAGTCAAGTTTAGGCCTTCTTGCACTTGTACCCATTCTCATTACCTTACATTTTGAAGTATTGAATTTCATTAGCCACTTTTCTGACCACTCATGCAGACTATTTAGATCTTCCTGAAGTTCTCTACCATTGTTCTCGTTTTTTACTTTCTTCACAATCTTTGCATCATCTGCAAACATATTCATGAATGAATTTACAGACTCTGGTAGGTCATTTACATATACAAGGAACAAAATTGGCCCTAAAACTGAACCCTGTGGAACTCCACTACTAACTCTTCTCCATTCAGACACTGAGTGTCTTACTCTAACCCTCTTTTCCCTTCCTTCTAAGTAAGTTTTTATCCATTCCAAGACATTTCCACCTATTCTAGCCATTGAGTGCAGCTTCTTAATAAGTCTCCCATGTGGAACAGTGTCAAACGCTTTCTGGAAGTCTAGGAATATGCAGTCTGCCCAGCCCTCTCTTTCCTGTAAGATTCGGCTTACCTCATCATAAAATTCTAATAAGTTTGTTACTGTTGATCTACCTTCTCTGAAGCCATGTTGCCTCACTGACAAAAAGTTGAATGATTCCAAGTGAAGAGAGATATGTTTCCTTACTAGTTTGTCCATAACTTTGCAAACTATGCTGGTCAAGGAAACTGGTCTATAGTTCAGAGCCGTATCCCTCCTTCCCTTTTTGAAGATAGGTATCACATTTGCTTGTTTCCAGCATCTTGGAATCTCCCCTGACTCCAGTGACTTTTTGAATATGATACTTAGTGCCACTGATATTGAGTTTGTGCATTTTTTAAGTACATGAGGGGATATGTCATCAGGACCTGTAGCTTTATGAACATCTAAATCCATCAGCGCTTTGCACACCTCTGTGGCTGTAAGGTTGATGCTCTCTAATACCGGCCCTTGAGCTTCTATCTCTGCGATCTGAGGGGGTGGGGTATTTTCTACTGTAAATACTGACTGAAACTCCTTGTTCAATGGCTGTCCAACCTCCTGTGTTGCTGCCTCTGACCTCTTGAGCAGCTCATATACCACTGCATTTTCTGTAATAGTCTGGTTGATTGGGGTGTAATAATTAATTGTAGATTTTCTTGGAGGCACTTTCCCTGTGCTTGAAATGAAGCCACCAAATTCAGGCACCTGTTGCTTACCTTCACTGCTTAAAAGTTTGCATATAAGATAGATGTAGTACTCCAACAGTGTACATTTGTATATCCTTTGGTTTTCAGCAGGTGGGGTAAACCTTGCAGTCTGGGGAAATTTGGGACCAATTCTTCTGAATGCTACTTCTGGCAATGTCTCTGGAGGGGTAATCTTGAGGCTTCTCATATTGGATGACTTTTCTTAGAAAGAATGGGTCCTCACAATGGTGCTTTGATGCCCCTCTCTCACCTCTTGAATAATTATATATCCAGCACTATTCACAATGTTTGAGCCATGGACATTGGTTGTGATTTTGTTAAGGTTATCCCACTCATTATGGAACACAGCATTGCCCTCACCAGTGATGATCTGAGGGGTCAAGTAGGTGGATGTCTCATCGAGAGCCTTGGTTAGTGCTGTCTCAAGGTCTGGACTAAAGCTGTAGGTTTCTGAGTGACCGAATCAGGCAAGGATGGTTGTGAGCTGCAAAGAGAGAGATTTATATTATAAAAATATTAAATATACAATATTTTTAGCATCTAAACAGATTCAGTTTTGCAATGACCATATTATTCAGTACATTATTTTTAGCTTTCTTATATAGTTAAGTATATTTCTAGAATATTAACAGACTGAGAAAATATCTACAATATCCACTCTGATACATATTGGATTTAGGAGTGAGAGTAATGCCGACACCTGTGCAAACCTAAGCAAGAAGAAAAGTAATAATGTTAGCTGATTACCCACCTTTTTGCTTCGATAGAGGTGCCGAAGAGTGGCACAGAGGAGTATGGGTTTTGGGAGTTTCCACTGGCCATTGGTTGCAACTCTACATACATCCTGTGTGATTGAGTAGACCAGCCTCTGAGTCTTTTCACACTTCTCTCCATCAACTTCGGGAATTCCTGTCAGCACCATGCTCATAAATTTTACAAGATCATCGGGGAGTAACTCTTCCACCTTCAAAGCATTTAGCTCATGTGCAGTTGGGGGCCAAGACAGTTCCTTTGATTCTTTGAATGCTGAGGGAATGGAGTGTGAGGGCTGCATCTTGGAGCTGGTTTGTTGTACCAAGCATGTAGGCACATGATATTGCTTCAGCTAATGTAATACTTGAACTGTAGATGAGGTGTAGCTCCACACAACCACGGAGTGGTACCTTGGAGAAGGCAATTGCTTGCGAGATGTCTTTGTCTCCTTGCAAGTGGTTTATCAATTTCTCATTGCGGTAGTCAGGATTGGGAAAACCACATTTATCATACTTTTCAAAATACAAGTTACGGAGCAATGTCAGTAGGACGACCTCATTACATTCAATCACATGCCTATGAACATAATTTTTCACGCTCTCTAAGGCTCTCTGATGTGTTGCTATCTTCTGGGCCTGAAGGTTTTCAATGCTGTCTGACTTCTCTGACCTCTCCTTCCCACGCACATGATTCTGGTACTCGGTGATGAATATGTTTCTGCATCATGGGTGGTACCTCGCTTCCATTGCATACAAGTCATTACCCTGTACTTTGTGGTAAAGAGCCTCCTTATTCACTTCTTGTGCCCCGGGTGCAATGATTTTCCAGGCTGTTTCTTTGTGCTTCCAACTCTGAAACTTCACAGGACATTTAGTCTTTCCCCTGACCTTGATCTCTACCTTTTCACAAAAAATACACTGATTAGGAAACAGGAAGGGAAACCGAGTCCCATCAGACCGGTCTGACTGATATTTGTGCTGCCATAGGGAATCTTATATCTGTGATGATAATGATTCACCGGAGCTAGAAGCTTTCAATTATTTTAAGCGACCTAAGTTCATTGCAAAATTTTTGTAGCAGTTTTGATGATAACCAGTTGGTTCCAAAGGCACTCCCTCCAGCATTAATAGTATCTGGTCACAAACGTTATTCATATGGTATGGTAAAGTTATTGGTTCACTGAGTCTCATATCATGAATATCATTAATGTATGTGAGCTTATCATCTGGATCCCCCTTGCAAGAACTAAAGTCTGTAAAATTACCATGCTGAAAGAAAGATGGGTCATGCAAAATACATAATGCCGATGGTACCTTCTTTGTAGGGTTTTCGGCAGTGTTGCAACGTTTTCTTTTTCCCATGATTAGTCACTGTATGATTTAATTATGAAGCTTAATAGTTTAACTGTTAGTCTAAATATATTCGTACTTCACTTCAGCATCCATTAGACCATATTTTCACCAGCAAACATATATCTGAAAGAAAAATAGTAAAATGTGATTAATTACTGCCATACTGACTACGACATTTTTCGCTTTTTTTCTCCTGATATCGAGTCAAGATGTGCTGAAAACTTAAAAATATTTATTTCAATGGATTTTTTGGGTCAAAATTGTATGGAAAAATGTGTTCATTTGTCCCTGCAAGTTGAATAGTTCAAAAATTTATGCAGCTTTCTAATGCTTCTAGGGTTCGCATCCATGTACCAATTATTTGTAAAAAAGGGTAAAAACGAACCCCGTGGAACATTATTTGAATCTGTTATCTGTCAAAATCTTAAAATAGACACTTCAAATAATTAAATAAAACAGGTTGAACCATGAAGGAACTTAAAAACTGTCACCAAATCCCTCCTCATTCTGAGATTGCATATTTCTGGCACCAGTTTTGTGGAATGTCTTTGAACTTTTTCCAGCTTAACCTCGTGCTTTTTCAAGTGCGTATTCCAAAAGGGGGCTGCATCTTCAATCTTTGGCCTAACATAGGTTAAATAAATATTCCTGAACATTCCCTTGTCCATGTGCCTGAAGGCTACCCTTACATTTGCAAAAGAAAGCATATGCTGCCCTTACTATGCCATTTATATGCATTTCTGGAGACAAATCGGCCAGTATGTTTACTCCTAGATTTCTCTCATTCTATGTCTCTTGAAGTTGTACTCCAGCCACCGAGTAGTCAAGCTTGGCCCTTCTTACACATGTACCCATTCTCATTACCTTACATTTTGAAGTATTTAATTTCATTAGCCACTCTTCTGACCACTCATGGAGACTATTTAGGTCTTCCTGAAGTTGTCTACCAGTGTTCTCGTTTCTTCCTTTTTCACAATCTTTGTAGCATCTGCAAACATATTCATGAATGAATTCTCAGACTGTGGTAGGTCATTTACATATACAAGGAACAAAAGTGGCCCTAAAACTGAACCCTGTGGAATTCCACTACCAACTCTTCTCCATTCAGACTATGAATGGTTTACTCTAACCCTCTGTTCCCTTCCTTCTATGTATATTTTTATCCATTTCAAGACATTTCCACCAATTCTTGCCATTGCTTGCAGCTTCTTAATAAGACTCCCGTGTGGGACATTATCAAATGCTTTCTGGAAGTCTAAAAATAAGCAATATGCCCAGCCCTTTCTTTCCTGTAAGATTCGGCTTACCTCATAATAAAATTCTAATAAGTTTGTTACTGTTGAGCTACCTTCTCTGAAGGTAGGTTGTCTTACTGACAAAAAGTTGAAGGATTCAAAGTGAAGTGAGAGATGTTTCCTTAGTAGTTTCTCCATAACTTTGCAAACTAAGCTGGTTAAAGTGTACAGGTCTATAGTTTATAGCCATATCCCTCTTTACCTTTTTTGAAGATAGGTATCACGTTTCCTTGTTTCCAGCATCTTTGAATCTCCCTGACTCCAGCGATTTCTTAAATATGAGACTTAGATGTCCATAAAGCGACAGGTCATGATAATATATCCCCTCATGTACTTAAAAAATTGCGCAAATTCAATATCAGTGGGGCTAACTACATCAGCACTTTGCATACCTCTGTGACTGAAAGAATAATATTCTCTAATACTGACCCATGAGCTTCTATCTCTGTAACCTGAGGGGGTGGGGTATTTTCTACTGTAAATACTGACTGACACTCCTTGTTCAGTTCTTTGCAGATCTCTTCATCTGTCTCAGTGATGCTTCCATCCACTCTCTTAAGCCTTAAAAGCTGTTCCTTTGCCTTCAGTTTTCTTCTGATAAAGCTGTGGAATAGCTTGTGATTTTCTTTAGCCTTCCTGGTGATTCCCTTTCATAGTTTCTCTCTGCCTCTCTTCTTTTACTTAGGTAATAATTTCTTGCTCTTTTGTAGGTTTGCCTGGCATTAATGTTTATTCTCCTCCTATACCTTTTCCAGTATTTGTCTCTCCACTCCTTAGCTCTTTTACACTCATTATCAAACCATTTCTCTCTGGCGTGAATTACACTTACTTTGGTGACAGGTATGCAGCAATCTACTATTTTCCTATATTTCTCACAAAAGATGTCCTCAGTGCCTCTACTCTCAGGCAGAACATCTCCAATGATGTACCCTATCAACAGCACACAGTGGTCACTCTATCCAATTGGTGGTTCATACTCAATTTTTTCAATATCCAACACGTTATCTGTGAATACTAGATCAAGTATTGATGGTCCATCCCCATCCCTGGCCCTCGTTGGTTCCAGTACATGTTGGTGTAGGAAATTCCCTTGTATGCAATCTAGGAATCTTGCCCCAAATGAGACCTCACCACTCCTACATTTTCTCTCTCGTGCAATGTTAACAACTGAGTTTATGATTTCAATAGTACCTATATGACCTTTCTCATAAACTTCTAGCCTATGGTTGGTTCCTTGGTGGATTATATACAGCAGTTATTATAATGCTCTCTGACCCAGTATTTATGCAAGCAACAAGAAATTCCTTGAACTCGCTTTCCATAGCAAAGTTTATTTCTTCAACCTGAATCCTTTTACTTATGAGCAGCACTATCCCTCCACCAGTCCTCTCAGGTCTTTCAACCCTTAATATTCTGAAGCCCTTAGGAAAACCTATGACAATGTTTATGTCCTCACTCAACTTAGTCTCTGTAGCTGCTACTATATCTGCCTTAATGTTGTGAATCCTATCTCTTCATTCTACTGCCTTTCCAACTAATCCATCAGCATTTGTGTACAACAATCTTAATGAGACCCCATCCCTTGATCGTCTATCATTATCTTCTTTATCTCCCCTTTGTCTGGAAGAACTCTGAAATGAAAATTTATCTTCTTTTATTCATTTTTTCCTCATTTAACACTCTAGCCTCTTGCAACAAGTTCTTTATTCTTCTCATCTCTTCCTGTGTTCTGTATCATCTAATGAATACTGTTTTGAATTCTTGAAGGTCTTTTAGTTTTTATTTTCCTCATCAGTATTTCTATACATGTGTCCCTTCTCTCAAAGGTTACCTTTGTTGGTCTTTGCTTTCCCTCCCTAGAATATTTACCTAGTTGGTGAATGCTTACAATATCCTCAGGACCACATACTACTCTGAACTATCTTATCAGGTCTAAATTCCAAGCTTTATTTTCTTCAAGTCTTCCCTGCCATGTTGGATCCTGGGATTCGCTTATGCATGAGATTACCACTGTCTTCTCTTTATCAAGTGCCTGTTAAATCAGTGGATTTGCCCTTTCCATCACAACATCTTTCAGCTTTTCTAATACTGTCTCTTTATAGTCAACTGTCTGTATGTTTTCCGGTGCCACCACCTTCACAGCCTCTTTTACTGCCACATTCTCCTTTAGTGCATCAGCAAAGGACATTTTCATGGCATCATGTTCTGTATTCAGCTC
>JAXCGZ010018991.1:82500-87500 GCA_037179515.1 Halocaridina rubra | reverse complement strand
AGCATTAACTACCTCCTCGCTTAGCCAATTCCAATTATCAACTACTCTTACACTGAAAAAGTATTTCCTCACATCCTGCAAAGAAGTTTTATTACGAAGCTTCAAACTATGACCTCTAGTTCTAGAGCCAGCCATATCAAAATATTGATCCCTATCCACTCTATCATAACCATAAAGGAATTTAAAGACTGTCACCTTATCCCCCTCAATCTTCTAGCTTCCAGTGATGGTAAGTCTAATTCCCTCAGCCTCTCATCATAACTGAGATTGCGTATTTCTGGCACCAGTTTCGTGGCATGTCTTTGAACTTTTTCAAGCTTAACTATGTGCTTTTTCCAGTGCGGATTCCAAAAGGGTGCTGCATATTCAAGTTTTGGCCTCACATAGGTTACATAAATATTTCTGAACATTTCCTTGTCCATGTGCCTGAAGGCTATCCTTACATTTGATAAGAAGGCATATGCTGCCCTTACTATGCCATTTATATGTATTTCTGGAGACAAATCTGCCAGTATGTTTACTCCTAGATCTCTCTCATATTCTGTCTCTTGAAGTTGTACTCCAGCCACCGAGTAGTCAAGCTTGGGCCTTCTTACACTCGTACTAATTCTCATTACCTTGCATTTTGAAGTATTGAATTTCATTAGCCACTTTTCTGACCACTCGTGCAGACTATTAAGATCTTCCTGAAGTTCTCTACCATTGTTCTCGTTTCCTACTTTCTTCACAATCTTTGCATCATCTGCAAACATATTCAAGAATGAGTTTACAGACTCTGGTAGGTCATTTACATATACAAGGAACAAAAGTGGCCCTAAAACTGAACCCTGTGGAACTCCACTACAAACTCTTCTCCATTCAGATACTGAGTGTCTTTTTTTTATTATTGTGACACCAGGACAGCCCAAAAAATAATAAAATAAAACAGCCCTAAACGGGCCTGGGCACGAAATATACATAAAGTAAAGAGAAACAGAGATGGAGAGTGTAATGACTTGTTTGATGTGAAGGGGTAATAAAAGATGTGTAATGAATATCCAAGAATATTCAGTGTAGATGTAGTTACTCTAACCCTGTGTTCCCTTCCTTCTAAGTAAGTTTTTATCCATTCCAAGACATTTCCACCTATTCTAGCTATTGCTTGCAGCTTTCTAATAACTCTCCCATGTGGAACAGTGTCAAACGCTTTCTGGAAGTCTAGGAATATGCAATCTGCCCAGCCCTCTCTTTCCTGTAAGATTCGTCTTACCTCATCATAAAATTCTAATAAGTTTGTTACTGTTGACCTACCTTCTCTGAAGCCATGTTGCCTCACTGACAAAAAGTTGAAGGATTCCAAGTGAAGAGAGATATGTTTCCTTAGTAGTTTCTCCATAACTTTGCAAACTATGGTGGTGAAGGAAACTGGTCTATTGTTTAGAGCCGTATCCCTCCTTCCCTTTTTGAAGATAGGTATCACGTTTGCTTGTTTCCAGCATCTTGGAATCTTCCCTGACTCCAGTGACTTCTTAAATATGATACTTAGTGCCACTGATATTGAGTTTGTGCATATTTTAAGTACATGAGGGGATATATCATCAGGACCTGTGGCTTTATGAACATTTTACTCCATCAGCGCTTTGCATACCTCTGTGGCTGTAAGATTGATGTTCTCTAATACCGGCCCTTGAGCTTCTATCTCTGCAAGCTGAAGAGGTGGGGTATTTTCTACTGTAAATACTGACTGAAACTCCTTGTTCAATTCTTTGCAGATCTCTTCATCTGTCTCAGTGATGCTTCCATCCACTCTCTTAAGCCTTAAAACCTGTTCTTTTACCTTCAGTTTTCCTCTGATAAAGCTGTGGAAAAGCTTGGGATTTTCTTTAGTCTTCCTGGTGATGTCCCTCTCATAGTCTCTCTCTGCCTCTCTTCTTTTACTTAGGTAATAATTTCTTGCTCTTTTGTAGGCTTGCCAGGCATTTATGTTTTTTCCTCCTATACCTTTTCCAGCATATGTCTCTCCACTCCTTAGCTCTTTTACACTCATTATCAAACCATTTCTCTCTGGCATGAATTACACCTACTTTGGTGAAAGGTATACATCAATCTACTATCTTCCCATATTCTTACAAAAGATGTCATACATTTCTTGTACAGATTTGTTGTAAAATAAGGTTCTCCAGTCAATAACTGCAAAAAAAACTCATTCATTTTGATGTAATCTCCTTTCGGATAGTTCCTCCTCATTTCCTCAGTGCCTCTACTCTCAGGAAGAATATCTTCAATGATATACTCCATCAACAACACACAATTGGTGGTTCATACTCAATTTTTTCAATATCCAACACGTTATCTGTGAATACTAGATTAAGTAGTGATGGTTCATCCCCACCCCTGGCCCTCGTTGGTTCCATTACATGTTGGCGAAGGAAATTCCCTTGTATGCAATCTAGGAAGCTTGCCCCGAATGAGTCCTCACCACTGTGTGGGTCAAGATATATCCAATCTATTTCTTTATGATTAAAATCTCCCATAACCAAAATCCTACATTTTCTCTCCCATGCCATGTTAACAACTGAGTTTATGTCTTCAATAGTACCTATATGACTTTCCTCATAAACTTCTAGCCTATTGTGGTTCCTTGGTGGGTTATATACAACAGTTATTACAATGCTCTCTGACCCAGTATTTATGTGAGCAACAAGAAATTCCTTGAACTCACTTTCTATAACCAAGTTTATTTCTTCAACTTGAATCCTTTCACTTATGAGCAGTGCTATCTTTCCACCAGTCCTCTCAGATCTTTCAACCCTTAATATTCTGAAGTCCTTAGGAAAAACTGTGACATTTTTTATGTCCTCACTCAACTTAGTCTCTGTAATTGCTACTATATCTGCCTTATTGTTGTGAATCCTATCTTTTAATTCTACTGCCTTACCAGCTAATCCATCAGCATTTGTGTATACCAATCTAAATGAGGCCCCATCCCCTGAGCCACCTTGAAAAGTTGGAGTTGGAAGCTGCTGAGCTACCAAATGGATATACTGATGTGACTTATTTTTTATGAGCGTAACACCAGGAAAAAAAACCCTACCGTTATGGAGCCCGGGCACGAAGAGTGTATTAAAGAAAAAGCAGTAGCTTGCAAGGCAAAAGTAAGAGAATTAAAAATAGTTAAAAGCAGGCTAAAAGAATACTCAACTTTAATCATAATAATTATGGGAAAGAAAACAAAGAGAAACAGAGATAGGGATTGTTGTGATTTGTCAGACGTGAATGGAGAGCAAGTAATGTGTAACAAATATGCTAGAATTTTTTAGGTGTAGATGTAGGCAAAGGAAAAGAACCGTAACTGAAGGAAAACTTAACGTTGAACTGTCCTGGCTAGTCTTATTTAATCTCCTAAAGACCTACTTTCGCAATCATGTAGTATTGCAGTATAAAACACTAGAAATCAACATGAGTTTTTAGCGCAGGTTTTGAGACTAAATTTAACGTTTGTGGAAATAAAATAAGCCTATGCTGTTAATAATTAGCGTAGTTCACAATCGCTTTTTAAAATATATGATGACCTATATATAGAGTAACAAATAAATAAACAAATGAATAAATAAATAAACATATAAAGGAATTATTTCTATTGTAAATACAAGTCTATCGTGCCTACTGACTGCCATGCAACTCTAATCACGCTAAGCCTAATTTTATGTATCATTATTTTTAGTTATGTTCTTTTTTAAATTTTGAGTATTTTTCCACGCGATTTAGTCACGACGCTATATATCCAACTGCCTTAGAATTTAAGCGAAAATATGAAAACGTCCAATCATTTCACTTTTATGGAAATAAGGTCAGGGAAACCACGGGTCTGAACGCCATTTGTTCTTCGTTCAATTCTTCTGCCTTCTTACTGGCTTGTTTTCCTCTCTACAGTCTAACCTTAGTCTCTCCCTATCGGCTTTATTTTGTCTCTGCTCGTATATCAGCACCTCCTTTAAACTAGTTTTTCTGCCCAATAACAATGCAGGTCTTTTACCTGCATTCTTCTTATTTTTCTCTAACCCTTCCATAAGTTGTCCTTCACCCGAACACATGCATGTTAATCAAGATAAAAAAGGGAAAATTTTTCTTATTGAATAGAGTGTAGTTTTTAAAATTCATTAAAAGAAAATAAGTAACCTACATGGATAGTACTGACTATTTCTGTTTGTTCTCACAGATTTCAGAGGTATGAAGAGAATAAACAATATTAGCATAAAAGCAAGAGCTTTCTACAGATAATTCACTAGCTCCTATATGCAGACTAAAATAATTTTCCATGTGTATTTAAAAACAATTTTCATATAAATGCTTTTCCAGATGTTCAGTGTTTCTCCAACAAAAATAAAAACGTCCTACCAGAGAATAATATGTATCAGTTCACAGTCATTTATGACTTATCTCTCTGGGTTATATTCAGTGTTGATCTCCATTTCTTCCAAATTTAGGGTAATTTGCTACGTTTACTCTTTCATCTTGGAGTATTTACGCCTGTCACCGTATTCTCTCGGGGCTGTTGTCTATGATTTTAACATCCTCGTGGAATCCTTTGATCAGAGCTCCTCTCTCTCTCTCTCTCTCTCTCTCTCTCTCTCTCTCTCTCTCTCTCTCTCTCTCTCTCTCTCTCTCTCTCTCTCTCTCTCTCTCTCCTTTAAATCTGCTGCCGTATATACTGCATATGAAGGTGGTTTCACGTGTACTGTATGTGTGATTACCTAATTGTGATTACCTAATTGTGATTACCTAATTGTGTTTACGGGAAAGAGCCCAAAGCTCGTATCTTCCCGTCTCCTGATCGGTTCTATTTTATACTTAGTGATACTTATCATACCTGTCCTTAAAACTATGGATTGAGATACCATTAACTACCTCCTCGCTTAGCCAATTCCAATTATCAACTACTCTTACACTGAAAAAAGTATTTCCTTACATCCTGCAAAGAAGTTTTCTTACGAAGCTTCAAACTATGACCTCTAGTTCTA
>JAXCGZ010018991.1:57500-77500 GCA_037179515.1 Halocaridina rubra | reverse complement strand
TATATATATATATATATATATATATATATATATATATATATATACATGTATATATATATGAATAATTTTTTACCCCGACCAGGACTCGAACCTAGGACTTATAATTACTAAGTCAAGGCGCTATCAACTACATACCACAGAAGGTATAAAAGGAATCCAACCTTATAGCTTATATTTGCTATACTTAGGGATGAACGCATTCTATCTGAATGCCCCTATGTTCATATTACAGATTCCCCAACCTCACTCGTGGCTTCATTTTAGCATTTAATTCAATTCCCAATCTCATTCTGGTCATACAATAACAAAGCAAGCACATTACATATGTGAAAACATGACTCATTGTTTACCCCAACCGGGACTCGAACCTAGGACTTTTAATTACTAAGTAAAGGCGCTACCAACTACACACCACAGAAGGTATAAAAGGAATCCAACTTTATAGCTTATATCTGCTATACTTAGGGATGAACGCATTCTATCTGAATGCCACTATGTTTATATTACAGATTCCCCAACCTCACTCGGGGCTTCATTTTAGCATTTAATTCAATTCCCAATCTCATTCGGGTCATACAATAACCAAGCAAGCACATTACATATGTGAAAACATGAATCATTTCTTACCCCGACCGGGAATCGAACCTAGGACTTATAATTACTAAGTCAAGGCGCTACCAACTACACACCACAGAAGGTATAAAAGGAATCCAACCTTATAGCTTATATCTGCTATACTTAGGGATGAACGCATTCTATCGGAATGCCACTATGTTCATATTACAGATTCCCCAACCTCACTCGTGGCTTCATTTTAGCATTTAATTCAATTCCCAATCTCATTTGGGTCATACAATAACCAAGCAAGCACATTACATATGTGGAAACATAAATCATTTTTTACCCCCACCAGGAATTGAACCTAGGACTTATAATTACTAAGTCAAGGTGCTACCAACTACACACCACAGAAGGTATAAAAGGAATCCAACCTTATAGCTTATATCTGCTATACTTAGGAATGAACGCATTCTATCTGAATGCCACTATGTTCATATTACAGATTCCCCAACCTCACTCGTGGCTTCATTTTAGCATTTAATTCAATTCCCAATCTCATTCGTGTCATACAATAACCAAGCAAGCACATTATATATGTGAAAACATGAATAATTTTTTACCCCGACTAGGACTCGAACCTAGGACTTATAATAACTAAGTCAAGGCACTACCAACTACACACCACAGAAGGTATAAAAGGAATCCAACCTTATAGCTTATATCTGCTATACTTAGGGATGAACGCATTCTATCTGAATGCCACTATGTTCATATTACAGATTCCCCAACCTCACTTGTGGCTTCATTTTAGCATATAATTCAATTCCCAATCTCATTCGGGTCATACAATAACCAAGCAAGCACATTACATATGTGAAAACATGAATTATTTTTTACCCCGACCGGGACTCGAACCTAGGACTTATAATTACTAAGTCAAGGCGCTACCAACTACACACCACAGAAGGTATGAAAGGAATCCAACCTTATAGCTTATATCTGCTATACTTAGGGATGAACGCATTCTATCTGAATGCCACTATGTTCATATTACAGATTCCCCAACCTCACTCGTGGCTTAATTTTAGTATTTAATTCAATTCCCAATCTCATTCGGGTCATACAATAACCAAGCAAGCACATTACATATGTGAAAATATGAATCATTTTTTACCCCCACCGGGAATCGAACCTAGGACTTATAATAACTAAGTCAAGGTGCTACCAACTACACACCACAGAAGGTATAAAATAAATCCAACCTTATAGCTTATATCTGCTATACTTAGGAATGAACGCATTCTATCTGAATGCCACTATGTTCATATTACAGATTCCCCAACCTCACTCGTGGCTTCATTTTAGCATTTAATTCAATTCCCAATCTCATTCGTGTCATACAATAACCAAGCAAGCACATTACATATGTGAAAACATGAATAATTTTTTACCCCTACCGGGACTCGAACCTAGGACTTATAATTACTAAGTCAAGGCGCTGCCAACTACACACCACAGAAGGTATAAAAGGAATCCAATCTTATAGCTTATATCTGCTATACTTAGGGATGAATGCATTCTGTCTGAATGTCACTATGTTCATATTACAGATTCCCCAACCTCACTCGTGGCTTCATTTTAGCATTTAATTCAATTCCCAATCTCATTCGGGTCATACAATAACCAAGCAAGCACATTACATATGTGAAAACATGAATCATATTTTACCCCGACTGGGACTCGAACCTAGGACTTATAATTACTAAGTCAAGGTGCTACCAACTACACACCACAGAAGGTATAAAAGGAATCCAACCTTATAGCTTATATCTGCTATACTTAGGGATGAACGCATTCTATCTGAATGCCACTATGTTCATATTACAGATTCCCAAACCTCACTCGTGGCTTAATTTTAGTATTTAATTCAATTCCCAATCTCATTCGTGTCATACAATAACCAAGCAAGCACATTACATATGTGAAAACGTGAATAATTTTTTACCCCGACCGGGAATCGAACCTAGGACTTATAATTACTAAGTCAAGGCTCTACCAACTACACACCACAGACGGTATAAAAGGAATCCAACTTTATAGTTAATATCTGCTATACTTAGGGATGAACGCATTCTATCTGAATGCCACTATGTTCATATTGCAGATTCCCCAACCTCACTCATGGCTTCATTTAAGCATTTAATTCAATTCCCAATCTCATTCGGGTCATTCAATAACCAAGCAAGCACATTACATATGTGAAAACATGAATCATTTTTTACCCCGACCGGGACTCGAACATAGAACTTATAAGTACTAAGTCAAGGCGCTACCAACTACACACCACAGAAGGTATAAAAGGAATCCAACCTTATAGCTTATATCTGCTATACCTAGGGATGAACGCATTCTATCTGAATGCCACTGTGTTCATATTACAGATTCCCCAACCTCACTCGTGGCTTCATTTTAGCATTTAATTCAATTCCCAATCTCGTTCGTGTCATACAATAACCAAGCAAGCACATTACATATGTGAAAACATGAATCATATTTTACCCCGACAGGGACTCGAACCTAGGACCTATAATTACTAAGTCAAGGCGCTGCCAACTACACACCACAGAAGGTATAAAAGGAATCCAATCTTATAGCTTATATCTGCTATACTTAGGGATGAACGCATTCTGTCTGAATGTCACTATGTTCATATTACAGATTCCCCAACCTCACTCGTGGCTTCATTTTAGCATTTAATTCAATTCCCAATCTCATTCGGGTCATACAATAACCAAGCAAGCACATTACATATGTGAAAACATGAATCATATTTTACCCCGACTGGGACTCGAACCTAGGACTTATAATAACTAAGTCAAGGTGCTACCAACTACACACAACAGAAGGTATAAAAGGAATCCAACCTTATAGCTTATATCTGCTATACTTAGGGATGAACGCATTCTATCTGAATGCCACTATGTTCATATTACAGATTCCCCAACCTCACTCGTGGCTTAATTTTAGTATTTAATTAAATTCCCAATCTCATTCGTGTCATACAATAACCAAGCAAGCACATTACATATGTGAAAACGTGAATAATTTTTTACCCCGACCGGGAATCGAACCTAGGACTTATAATTACTAAGTCAAGGCGCTACCAACTACACACCACAGAAGGTATAAAAGGAATCCAACTTTATAGTTTATATCTGCTATACTTAGGGATGAACGCATTCTATCTGAATGCCACTATGTTCATATTGCAGATTCCCCAACCTCACTCATGGCTTCATTTAAGCATTTAATTCAATTCCCAATCTCATTCGGGTCATTCAATAACCAAGCAAGCACATTACATATGTGAAAACATGAATCATTTTTTACCCCGACCGGGACTCGAACATAGGACTTATAAGTACTAAGTCAAGGTGCTACCAACTACACACCACAGAAGGTATAAAAGGAATCCAACCTTATAGTTTATATCTGCTATACTTAGGGATGAACGCATTCTATCTGAATGCCACTGTGTTCATATTACAGATTCCCCAACCTCACTCGTGGCTTCATTTTATCATTTAATTCAATTCCCAATCTCATTCGTGTCATACAATAACCAAGCAAGCACATTACATATGTGAAAACATGAATCATATTTTACCCCGACAGGGACTCGAACCTAGAACTTATAATTACTAAGTCAAGGCGCTACCAACTACACACCACAGAAGGTATAAAAGGGATCCAACCATATGTTTTCACATATGTAATGTGCTTGCTTGGTTATTGTATGACACGAATGAGATTGGGAATTGAATTAAATGCTAAAATGAAGCCACGAGTGAGGTTGGGGAATCTGTAATATGAACATAGTGGTATTCAGATAGAATGCGTTCATCCCTAAGTATAGCAGATATAAGCTATAAGGTTGGATTCCTTTTATACCTTCTGTGGTGTGTAGTTGGTAGCGCCTTGACTAAGTAATTATAAGCCCTAGGTTCGATTCCCGGTGGGGGTAAAAAATGATTCATGTTTTCACATATGTAATGTGCTTGCTTGGTTATTGTATGACCCGAATGAGATTGGGAATTGAATTAAATGCTAAAATGAAGCCACAAGTGAGGTTGGGGAATCTGTAATATGAACATAGTGGCATTCAGATAGAATGCATTCATCTCTAAGTATAGCAGATATAAGCTATAAGGTTGGATTCCTTTTATACCTTCTGTGGTGTGTAGTTGGTAGTGCCTTGACCTAGTAATTATAGGTCCTAGGTTCGAGTCCCGGTCGGAGCAAAAAATGATTCATGTTTTCACATATGTAATGTGCTTGCTTGGTTATTGTATGACCCGAATGAGATTGGGAATTGAATTAAATGCTAAAATGATGCCACGAGTGATGTTGGGGAATCTGTAATATAAACATAGTGGCATTCAGATAGAATGCGTTCATCCCTAAGTATAGCAGATATAAGCTATAAGTTTGGATTCCTTTTATACCTCTGTGGTGTGTAGTTGGTAGCGCCTTGACTTAGTAATTATAAGTCCTAGGTTCGATTCCCGGTCGGGGTAAAAAATTATTCATGATTTCACATATGTAATGTACTTGCTTGGTTATTGTATGACCCGAATGAGATTGGGAATTGAATTAAATGCTAAAATGAAGCCACGAGTGAGGTTGGGGAATCTGTAATATGAACATAGTGGCATTCAGATAGAATGCGTTCATCCCTAAGTATAGCAGATATAAACTATAAGGTTGGATTCCTTTTATACCTTCTGTGGTGTGTAGTTGGTAGCGCCTTGACTTAGTAATTATAAGTCCTAGGTTCGAGTCCCGGTCAGGTTAAAAAATGATTCATGTTTTCACATATGTAATGTGCTTGCTTGGTTATTGTATGACCCGAAAGAGATTGGGAATTGAATTAAATGCTAAAATGAAGCCACGAGTGAGGTTGGGGAATCTGTAATATGAACATAGTGGCATTCAGATAGAATGCGTTCATCCCTAAGTATAGCAGATATAAGCTATAAGGTTGGATTCTTTTTATACCTTCTGTGGTGTGTAGTTGGTAGCGCCTTGACTTAGTAATTATAAGTCCTAGGTTCGAGTCCTGGTGTGGGTAAAAATGATTCATGTTTTCACATATGTAATGTAATTGCTTGGTTAATGTATATATATATATATATATATATATATATATATATATATATATATATATATATATATATATATATATATATATATATATATATATATATATATATATATATATATATATATATATATATATATATCTATATCTATATCTATATCTATATATGTATATATATATATATATATATATATATATATATATATATATATATATATATATATATATATATATATATATATATATATATATATATATATATATATATATATATATATATATATATATATATTTATATATTTATATATTTATATATATATATATATATATATATATATATATATATATATATATATATATATATATATATATATATATATGTATATATATATATATATATATATATATATATATATATATATATATATATATATATATATATATATATATATAGATATATATGTTAGCATACAGCGCTAAATGGTAAGGAAGCCCATCAGTGATACAATACATAGAAAAATTAACGCTATATTTAGGGTCCATTTAGGACCCGAAATATAACGTTAATTTTTCTATGTGTTGTTTCACTGTATATTCTCTTCATATATATATATATATATATATATATATATATATATATATATATATATATATATATATATATATATATATATATATATGTATATATATATATATATATATATATATATATATATATATATATATATATATATATATATATATATATATATATATATATATATATATATATATATATATATATATATATATATATATACATATACATGTGCATATGCATACACATATACATATACATAAACATATGCATATATATATATATATATATATATATATATATATATATATATATATATATATATATATATATATATATATATATATATATATATATATATATATATATATATATATATATATATATATATATATATATATATATATATATATATATATATATATATATATATATATACATATACATATACATATATGTATATATATATATATATATATATATATATATATATATATATATATATATATATATATATATATATATATATATATATATATATATATATATATATATATATAATTTTTTTTTAATGATTGACACCGGGGCAGGTAAAAAGGGCCATAATCAATAAAGGCCTGGGCACAAGAAAACACCAAGACTAAGGGAAAGAAAAATCTAAGGACAAGGCAGAGGTGAACTAATATCACCAAAGGAAAACGACAGACATAAAAAAAACAGTCAAAGCACAGAGGACGCAGAGATGTGAGGACTAGGCCCTGAGATGACAATAGATCCGCTTGAAGGATGATATGACATAAGAATCTAGAAAGTCAGAAATAGGAAGAGAGTTCCAGAGTCTGGAGGTAGATGGGAAGAAGAAGTTGTTGCACCGAACAATCCGCAAACTACAAATCTCCACACAGTACCTGTGAAATGAGGCCGCTTGGCGAGCGTTACACGACCTCGGCAGTGGGGGAGGGATGCAACTCGCCTATCCATCAGAGCAGCGATGAAAGTAGTAGCAATAGAAAAGAGAAAGGGAAGATACCTTACGGCAGAGAGAGAGAGAGAATCTAGATTAGAAGTAAGAGAAGGATCATTAATGAGTCTGACTGCCTTAGATTCAATGTTATCAAGGAGATAAGTATAAGAAAAAGCATCCCAGATGTGTGAGCAGTATTCTAAGCAGGGATGGATAAAACTTTTATAAATTTAAGTAGCCGTAAAGAGGAAAAGTAATGGCGGAAACGAAACAAAACCTCCAATTGTTTGGATGAAAATTTAGAAATTTGGATTATGTGATTCCTCCAAGACAAGTTAGAGGCTATATGGATTCCTAATAAGTTAAAAGAATTAAGAAGGTAAATTTCGTTAGTTTCTAAGACAATAGTGTTATCAGGAGGAGAAGAAGATAAAGAAATAGCCAGAAATTGTGTCTTGGAAGCATTTAATTTAACTAAATTTTGAGTGCCCCACTCAGATAAGATACCCTCTGCAAATCGGAGTTGAGAGGAGAAGAAAGAGTGATATGAGACTGATTACAAGTAGCAGATGAAGGTTGTGAAGAAAAGGCAGAGGAAAAGTGAAGGGTAGATTCATCATCAAAGGCATGAAGAAGAGAGGAAGATGGGGATTGAAGAAGATCATTGATGAAGAGAAGGAAGAGAGTAGGTGAAAGAACAGAGCTCTGTGGAACATCACTGATAACAGAGAAAGGGCTAGATGTCTCACCATCAACAACTACAGATATAAAACGGTTAGAAAGAAAACTGGAAATGAGAGAACAGAACAAAGGGGTAAAGCCATAAGCAGGGAGTATGGCCAACAGAGCCTTGTGCCAGACTCTGTCAAGAGCCTTAGAGATATCAAGGGCAATGACAAAGGAAACCCATTGTTTCTCAGAGAAGATGACCATAAATGAATAAGATAGGACAGGTCACCAATAGATCTTGCCTTGCAGAAACCGAAATGGTGATCGGGGATAAGTTATTCAAGGCGTTTCAGGAAGTGAGCATTGAGCAAAGTTTCGAAAGCTTTAGCAATAGAAGAGGTTAGGGCAATAGGTCGGTAGTTTGAAGGAATAGAGCAGTCACCCTTCTTAGGAACAGGTTGAACTAGAGCAAGCTCTCAAGATGAAGGATAGATACTGGTAGACAGTATTAGGAAGCTGCAAGCAATGGCTAGAATAGGTGGAAATGTCTTGGAATAGATAAAAACTTACTTAGAAGGAAGGGAACAGAGGGTTAGAGTAAGACACTCAGTGTCTGAATGGAGAAGAGTTAGTAGTGGAGTTCCACAGAGTTCAATTTTAGGGCCACTTTTGTTCCTTGTATATGTAAATGACCTACCAGAGTCTGTAAATTCATTCATGAATATGTTTGCAGATGATGCAAAGACTGTGAAGAAAGTAGGAAACGAAAACATTGGTAGAGAACTTCAGGAAGATCTAAATAGTCTGCATGAGTGGTCAGAAAAGTGGCTAATGAAATTCAATACTTCAAAATGTAAGGTAATGAGAATGGGTACAAGTGCAAGAAGGCATAAGCTTGACTACTCGGTGGCTGGAGTACAACTTCAAGAGACAGAAAATGAGAGAGATCTATTAGTTAACATACTTGCATTTGTCTCCAGAAATACATATAAATGGCATAGTAAGGGCATCATATGCATTCTTATCATATGTAAGGGTAGCCTTCAGGCACATGGACATGGAAATGTTCATAAAAATTTATGTAACCTATATGAGGCCAAATCTTGAATATGCTGCCCCCTTTTGGAATTCGCACTTGAAAAAGCACATAGCTAAGCTTGAAAAAGTTCAAAGACATACCACGAAACTGGTGCCAGAAATACAGTTATGATGAGAGGCTGAGGGAATTAGACTTACCATCACTCGAGGCTAGAAGATTGAGTTGGGATATGGTGACAGTCTTTAAATTCCTTCATGGTTATGATAGATTGGTTAGGGATCGACATTTTGATATGGCAGGCTCTAGAACTAGAGGTCATAGTTTGAAGCTTCGTAAGAAAACTTCTTTGCAGGATGTAAGGAAATACTTTTTCAGTGTAAGAGTAGTTGATAATTGGAATTGGCTAAGCGAGGAGGTAGTTAATGCTATCTAAATCAATAGTTTTAAGGAGAGGTATGATAAGTATCACTAAGTAGAAAATGTAACCGATGAGGAGACGGGAAGATACGAGCTTAGGGCTCTTTTCCATAAACACAATTAGGTAATCATAATTAGGTAATCACACACACACTTGGAATCCTTCAACTTTTTGTCAGTGAGGCAACATGACTTCAGAGAAGGTAGATCAACAATAACAAACTTATTAGAATTTTATGATGAGGTAAGCCGAATCTTACAGGAAAGAGAGGGCTGGGCAGATTGCATATTCCTAGACATCCAGAAAGCGTTTGACATTGTTCCACATGGGAGACTTATTAGGAAGCTGCAAGCAATGGCTATAATAGGTGGAAATGTCTCGAAATGGATAAAAACTTACTGAGAAGGAAGGGAACAGAGGGTTAGAGTAAGACACTCAGTTTCTGAATGGAGAAGAGTTAGTAGTGGAGTTCCACAGGGTTAAGGTGTGGGGCCACTTTTGTTCCTTGTATATGTAAATGGCCTCCCAGAGTCTGTAAATTCATTCATGAATATGTTTTCAGATGATGCAAAGATTGTGAGGAAAGTAGGAAACGAAAACAATGGTAGAGAACTTCAGGAAGATCTAAATAGTCTGCATGAGAGGTCAGAAAAGGGGCTAATGAAATTCAATACTTCAAAATGTAAGGTAATGAGAATGGGTACAAGTGCAAGAAGGCCCAAGCTTGACTACTCGGTGGCTGGAGTACAACTTCAAGAGACAGAAAATGAGAGAGATCTAGGTGTAAACATACTAGCAGATTTGTCTCTAGAAATCCATATAAATGGCATAGTAAGGGCAACATATGCATTCTTATCAAATGTATGGGTAGCCTTCAGGCACATGGACAAGGAAATGTTCAGAAATATTTATGTAACCTATGTGAGGCCAGAACTCGAATATGAAGCCCCTTTTGGAATCCGCACTTGAAAAAGCACATAGCTAAGCTTGAAAAAGTTCAAAGACATGCCACGAAACTGGTACCAGAAATACGCAATCTCAGTTATGATGAGAGGCTGAGGGAATTAGACTTACCATCACTCAAAGCTAAAAGATTGAGGGGGGATATGGTGACAGTCTTTAAATTCCTTTATGGTTATGATAGAGTGGCTAGGGATCGATATTTTGATATGGCAGGCTCTAGAACTAGAGGTCATAGTTTGAAGCTTCGTAAGAAAACCTCTATGCAGGATGTAAGGAAATACTTTTTCAGTGTAAGAGTAGTTGATAATTGGAATTGGCTAAGCGAGGAGGTACTTAATGCTATCTCAATCCATAGTTTTAAGGACAGGTATGATAAGTATCACTAAGTAGAAAATGGAACCGGTGAGGAGACGGGAAGATACGAGCTTTGTGCTCTTTCCCGTAAACACAAAAGGAAATGCTTTTTCAGTTTAAGAGTAGTTGATAATTGGCATTCGCTAAGCGAGAGGTAGTTAATGCTATCTCAATCCATAGTTTTATGGACAGGCATGATAAGTATCAGTAAGTATAAAATGAAACCGATCAAGAGACGGGAAGATACGAGCTTTGGGCTCTTTCCCGTAAACACAATTAGGTAAGTACAATTAGGTAATCACATATTTTTCCTTGTGTTTTTGAGTTACCAAGACTATAGATTAAAACATAGACAAAATTTCCCTAAATAAGAAATCCTGCGGAGTATTGTGAGTAAAAAAACTATATTTGTTGTATAACGAGACTGTCCTAAATATCAAAGGAAAAAATTGAGAACACTTTCAAGAGGGGAAAGAGAAGAAGCTGTCCTGTTCTGCCTTGAAGGAAGTTTAGTAGAGCTGCCAGATGTGAAGCCATCATATCACATTACCTAATTTTTTGGGTAATTTGGGGAGAGCTCTTATAGCCATTTACCTGATCCTGTGGTTCCATATATTATTAAAATCAGTATTCTTCCCATTTATATCAGTTTGATAGTTAGTTTGATACAGGAAATAATTGAATAATTAAATAAATACCAAAAATACACCTGTCAACAGTACTGAGTTAAGTTGCCAAGAACCACAGCTGTCTTATTTTTCTTCATTTTTTGCTTTTTTTTTTTTAGCTTTCTCTTTTATTATTTTTTATTTCGTATATATATTGAGTTAAATGTAAAGTCTGATTCTGTGATGACATACCTTGATTAGCAAGTGACTTTATCAGTTAAGAAGAATATATAGCAGAAACAGGTGGGTGTCTCCTCAAATACAAATTCGAATTTTCCTTCAAGTTGACGTTTGTTTTGATTTGCATTTTTTTTCTCTTTTATTCCTAAATTTTTAAATTAGGAGGTGTGTTACCAGAAAAGAGATACATTGAGTAAGTAAATAGCACTTATATGAAGATATAAAAATATTGTGAAGCGTAAATAAGTTTTTCTCTCTTTTTTCTCTTTCTTTTCTTCTTTCCTATGTTCTGTGAAAGGGAAAACATGAAAATGAGGACATCTCTGTCCCAAAGCCCCCCTACCCATGGGTTGGGGAGGGATGATAGAGGATCTCCATGGGATGTAGCAGCAGGAGGAGGGGTAGCTATTAGGAGATTAAAACAGAAAATCAAAGATTTAGAGGCAATGGTTAGTAGCCTTGATGATAAAATTCGGAATATGGATACAGAAATGAAAGAGAATGAAACACTCAGAGAGGAAATAAGATTTTTGGAAGAAGCAAATAAAGCACAAGGGCAGGAGAGAAAAGAACTAGAAAAGTGAATAAAGAAGATGGAAGGGGAAAAGAGTGAACTAGAAACCAGAATTTCTAAAGAAGAAGATAACAACAAACAGCTGAATGACAACCTAAATGAATTAGATGTTAATTCACTGCTCTCTTCTGAAAGAGACGAGATTACAGCTTGGATTGTCCAAATTAAGGAAAACATTGAACAGTTTAGTAAAGAGTTTCAGGAGCTGAATAAGGAACAAGATGCCATGCAAACTTACTTTGCTGATGCACTAAAGGGGAATGTGGCAGTAAAAGAGTCTGTAAAGGTGGTGGCACTGGAAAACATACAAACAGTTGACTATAAAGAGACAGTATTAAAAAAGCTGAAAGATGTTGTGATGGAAAGGGCAAATCCACTGATTTAAAAGGCACTTGATAAAGAGAAGACAGTGGTAATCTCATGCATAAGCGAATCCCATGAGCCAACATGGCAGGGAAGACTTGAAGAAAATAAAGCTAGGGTTGTAGATCTGATAAGAAAGCTTGGAGTAGTTTGTGGTGCTGAGGATATTGTAAATATTCACCAACTAGGCAAATATTCGAGGGAAGGAAAGCAGAGACCAACAAATGTAACCTTTGAGAGAGGGGAAACATGTAGGGAAATATTGATGAGAAAAAAAAGTCTAAAAGACCTTCAAGAATTCAAAGAAGTGTTCATTAGATGATACAGAACACAGGAAGAGATGGAAAAGATAAAGAACTTTTGCAAGAGGCAAGAAGGTTAAATGAGGAAAGAAATGAAGAAGAGAAGAAATATTTTAATTTCAGAGTTCTTCCAGACTAAGGGGAGATAAAGAAGATAATGACAGAATATCATGGTATGGGGCCTCATTAAGATTGCTATACGCAAATGCTGATGGATTAGCTGGTAAGGCAGTAGAATTAAAAGATAGGATTCACAACAGTAAGGCAGATATAGTAGCAATTACAGAGACTAAGTTGAGTGAGGACATAAACATTGTCACAGTTTTTCCTAAGGGCTTCAGAATATTAAGGGTTGAAATATTTGAAAGGACTGGTGGAGGGATAGCACTGCTCATAAGTGAAAGGATTCAAGTTGAAGAAATAAACTTGGCTATAGAAAGTGAGTTCAAGGAATTTCTTGTTGCTCGCATAAATACTGGGTCAGAGAGCATTATAATAACTGTTGTATATAACCCACTAAAGAACCAGAATAGGCTAGAAGTTTATGAGGAAAGTTATATAAGTATTATTGAAGTCATAAACTCAGTTGTTACTATGGCACGTGAGAGAAAATGTAGGATTTTAATTATGGGAGACTTAAATCATAAAGAGATAGATTGGATAAATCTTGACCCACACAGTGGTGAGGACTCATTCGGGGTAAGATTCCTAGATTGCGTACAAGGGAATTTCCTACACAAACATGTAATGGAACCAACGAGGGACAGGGGTGGGGATGAGCCATCACTACTTGATCTAGTATTCACAAATAATGTGTTGGATATTGAAAAAATTGAGTATGAACCACCAATTGGAAAGAGTGACCACTGTGTGTTGTTGATGGAGTATATCATTGAAAATATTCTGCCTGAGAGTAGAGGCACTTAGGAGATGAGGAGGAACTATCCAAAAGGAGATTACATCAAATTGAATAGGCATTTTGCAGTTATTGACTGGAGAACCTTGTTTTACAACAAATCTGTACAAGAAATGTATGACATCTTTTGTGAGAGATATGGGAAGATAGTAGATTGCTGCATACCTTTCACCAAAGTAGGTGTAATTCATGCCAGAGAGAAATGGTTCAATATTGAGTGTAAAAGAGCTAAGGAGTGGAGAGACAAATGCTGGAAAAGGTATAGGAGGAGAAAAAACATAAATGCCTGGCAAACCTACAAAAGAGCAAGAAATGATTACCTAAGTAAAAGAAGAGAGGCAGAGAGAGACTATGAGAGGGACATCACCAGGAAGGCTAAAGAAAATCCCAAGCTTTTCCACAGCTTTATCAGAGGAAAACTGAAGGTAAAAGAACAGGGTTTAAGGCTAAAGAGAGCGGATGGAAGCATCACTGAGGAGGATGAAGAGATCTGCAAAGAATTGAATAAGGAGTTTCAGTCAGTATTTACAGTAGAAAATACCCCACCCCCTCAGATTGCAGAGACAGAAGATCATGGGCCGGTATTAGAGAACATCAACCTTACAGCCACAGAGGTATCCAAAGCGCTGATGGAGTTAGATGTCCATAAAGCTACAGGTCCTGATGATATATCCCCTCATGTACTTAAAAAAATGCACAAACTCAATATCAGTGGCACTAAGTATCATATTTAAAGAGTCACTGGAGTCAGGGGAGACTCCAAGATGCTGGAAACAAGCAAACGTGATACCTATCTTCAAAAAGGGAGGAAGGGATATGGGTCTAAACTATAGACCAGTTTCCTTGACCATCATAGTTTGCAAAGTTTTGGAGAAAATACTAAGGAAACATATCTCTCTTCACTTGGAATCCTTCAACTTTTTGTCAGTGAGGCAACATGGCTTCAGAGAAGGTAGATCAACAGTAACTAATTATTAGTAGGTTGGCCATGGCAGCAGCCGCCTGTTGAAAGACTACAACTGAAGGTATTAGGATGCAACTAGGACTGGTCCAGACAGTTCCAGGTTGAGTCTTCCTTCAGGACTGTTCTTTCCTCATGCCTACATCTACACTGAATATTCTGGCATATACATTACACATCTCTTGCTATTCCATTACATTTGACAAGTCACAACATTCTGCACATCTGTCTCTTTTACTTTCCATATCCTCATATTTTGTTATTATTTATGGAAGGTTCACAACTAATGGCCCCCAGTACCCTGCATAGTGGGGTGCGAAGAATCTCCGGGGTTCGTGTTGACTTCACCATTGGCTTGAGGGCAGACACGCCTGGTGGTAGTAATGGTTCTGCTCTTAACCTTGCACTTCCCAATAGATCTGCTTCTTTCACTCTTCACTATTCAAACATTCGTGGGCTGAACCCTAATCTTTCATCTGTGGAACAGCACTTGGGCACTTTCCTCCCTAGCCTCCTCCTCCTATCTGGAACCCAGTTGTCTATACATGCTTCCACTGACCCATTCCAAATCTCTCACTATAATTTGTATACTCGTTTTCATTCCAAAGGTGGAGTCTGTGCATACTTCAACATTAACACTCCTACTGTGAAGATTACGGACCTTGAATCTCCTGACTTAGATGTTCTCTGGCTAAAAGTCTATCTCTCCACTACCACTATCATCCTTTGCTTCTGCTACTGTTCTCCAAACTCAACCGAGATTGTGTCCTTCTTTGAATATCTCTCCTTATGCCATGAGTCCTTGCTATCTTCTCATCCACATGCTGAAGTTCTTTACATTGGAGACTTCAATGTACACCACAGTGAGTGGCTTCATTCTTCTCACACTGATGTGGGAGGAAGTGAGGCCCTTGCTTTCTCTATTAGTCACGATCTGGAGCAAATTATCAAACATCCTACTCGTGTTCCTGATCATCACGAACATGCTGCAAACACTCTTGACCTATTTTTTACTTCTAACTCTTCAAACTACTCTTATTCTGTGCTTTCCCCTCTTGGCAAATCTGACCACTCTATGATCTGTCTCTTCCATTTTCGCTCCCCCACCACCAATACCTCCTACTCAGTGCCGCCTTTGGCATTTCGAGCGAACCCAACATGAAAATTTGCGTAACTTTCTCTTTGACTTCCCATGGGATGACTACTGCTTTCGGTCCCGAAACCCTGATCAGGTATCTCTAAAAGTTGCCGAGATCATGACCGTGGGAATGGAGGCGTATATCCCCTCTTCTACAAAAACTTTCTCTCCCCCTAAACCTTGGTTTGACCGTGCCTGCTCCATGGCTATCCAGGCTAGGAATCAGGCTCACCGATCTTACCAAGCCTCTCCTTCCAATTTAACTCACTCTGCTTTTATTATAGCTAGGAATCACTGTACAGCTCAGATTCGAAGGTCTAAGGCTTCCTTTATAAGAAGGAAAGTTGATGACCTTAACTCCTCTCCCACAGACAAATGCTTCTGGTCCTTAGCCAAAAACCTCTCCAAAAACTTCTGTAACTCAAGCTTTCCCCCCTCATTCATTCTGATGGTTCTATAGCTTGCTCTCCCACTGACAAAGCCATTCTCTTTGGCTCTCATTTTTCTGCCATCTCTTCTATCAACGATTCCAGCGCACCTGTTCCTCAGTCTTTTCCCCTCTCTAACCCTATGCCCTCCCTTATCCTTTCTTCACGCAAAGTTCATAAGGTTCTTTGCTCGCTAAAGACGAACAAGGCAACTGGTCCCGATGGTATCCCTGCAAGGTTCCTTAAGGAGTTTGCAGATGAACTGGCTCCCGTGCTTTGCCGTCTTTTTTGCCTCATTCTGTCAACCAGTATCTATCCTTCATCTTGGAAGCATGCTCTAGTTCAACCTGTTCCTAAGAAGGGTGACCGCTCTATTCCTTATAACTACCGACCTATTGCTCTAACCTCCTCTATTGCTAAAGTTTTTGAAACTTTGCTCAATGCTCACTTCTTGAAACGCTTTGAATCTAACTCACTTATCTCCAATCACCAGTACGGCTTCCGCAAGGCAAGATCCACTGGTGATCTCCTGTCCTATCTTACTCATGTATGGTCATCTTCTCTGAGGAACTATGGGGAATCCTTTGTCATCGCCCTTGATATCTCTAAGGCTTTTGACAGAGTCTGACACAAGGCTCTGTTGGCCAAACTCCCTGCCTATGGCTTTACCCCTTCTTTCTGTTTTCTCATTTCCAGTTTTTTTACTGACCGTTCTATATCTGTAGGTGTTGATGGCGTGACATCTAGCCCTTTCTCTGTTACCAGTGGTGTTCCACAGGGCTCTGTTCTTTCACCTACTCTCTTCCTTCTCTTCATCAATGATCTTCTACAATCCCAATCTTCTTCTCTTCTTCATGCCTTTGCCGATGATTCTACCCTTCACTTTTCCTCTGCCTTTTCTTCACAACCTTCATCTGTTACTCATAATCAATCTCGTATCACTCTTTCTTCTACTCTTAACTCCATTTTGCAGAGAGTATCTGAATGGGGCACTCAAAATTTAGTTAAATTCAATGCCTCCAAAACACAGTTTCTGGCTATCTCTTTATCTTCTTCTCCTCCTGATAACCCTGTTGTCTTCAAAACTAATGAAATTTACCCTGTTAACTGTATCAATATATTAGAAATCCATATAGCCTCTAACTTGTCTTGGAGGAATCACATAATCCAAATTTCTAAATCTTCATCCAAAATTTTTTTGTTTTTGTTTTTTGTTTTCGTCAATACTTTTCCTCATTGCAGTTACTTAAAATTTACCAAGATCTTATCTGCCCCTGCTTAGAATACTGCTCACACATCTGGGGTGCTTCTTCCTTTACTTATCTTCTTGATAGGGTTGAATCTAAGGCAGTCAGGCTCATTAATGATCCTTCTCTTACTTCTAACCTGGATTCTCTCTCTCTTCGCCGTAAGGTATCATCCCTTTCGCTTTTCTATCGCTATTACTTCCATCGCTGCTCTGATGAGTTGGCGAGTTGCATCCCTCCTCCTCTGCCGAGGCTGTGTAACACTCGCCAAGCGGCTTCATTTCACAGGTACTGTGTGGAGATTTGTAGCTCACGGATTGGTCGGTGCAGCGACTGCTTCTTCCCATCTACCTACAGACTCTGGAACTCTCTTCCTCCTTCTGTCTTTCCTAATTCTTATGACCTTTCATCCTTCAAAAATCAGATCTATCGCCATCTCAGAGCCTAGTCCTCGATATCTCTGGGTCCTCTGTACTCTGACTGATTTTTTTTGTCTGTCATTTTCCTTTGTGTGTCATTACCTCATCTCTGCCTTGCCCTTAACTTTTTTCTTTTCCTTCGTCTTGGTATTTTCTCATGCCCGGACCTTTAGTGATTAGTGCAGTTTCTACCTGTCCCGGTGTCACACTCTTAAAAAAAAAAAAAACTTATTAGAATTTTATGATGAGGTAAGGCGCATCTTACATGAAAGAGAGGGCTGGGCAGATTGCATATTCCTAGACTTCCAGAAAGCATTTGACACTGTTCCACATGGGAGACTTATTAGGAAGCTGCAAGCAATGGCTAGAATAGGTTTAAATGTCTTGGAAAGGATAAAAACTTACTCAGAAGGAAGGGGACAGAGGGTTAGAGTAAAACACTCAGTGTCTGCATGGAGAAGAGTTAGTAGTGGAGTTCCACAGGGTTCAGGTTTAGCGGCACTTTTGTTCCTTGTATATGTAAGTGACCTACCAGAGTCTGTAAATTCATTCATGAATATGTTTTCAGATGATGCAAAGATTGTGAAGAAAGTAAAAAACGAGAACAATGGTAGAGAACTTATGGACGATCTAAGTAGTCTGCATGTGTGGTCAGAAAAGTGGCTAATGAAATTCAATACTTCAAAATGTAAGGTAATGAGAATGGGTACAAGTGCAAGAAGGCCCAAGCTTGACTACTCGGTGGCTGGAGTACAACTTCAAGAGACAGAAAATGAGAGAGATCTAGGAGTAAACATACTGGCAGATTTGTCTCTAGAAATATATATAAATGGCATAGTAAGGGCAGCATACGGTTTCTTATCAAATGTAAGGGTAGCCTTCAGGCACATGGACAAGGAAATGTTCAGAAATATTTATGTAACCTATGTGAGGCCAAAACTCGAATATGCAGCCTCCTTTTGGAATCGGCACTTGAAAAAGCACATAGCTAAGCTTGAAAAAGTTCAAAGACATGCCAAGAAACTGGTGCCAGAAATACGCAATCTCAGTTATGATGAGAGGCTGAGGGAATTAGACTTACCATCACTCGAAGCTAGAAGAGTGAGGGGGGATATGGTGACAGTCTTTAAATTCCTTTATGGTTATGATAGAGTGGATAGGGATCGATGTTTTGATATGACAGGCTCTAGAACTAGAGGTCATAGTTTGAAGCTTGGTAAGAAAACTTCTTTGCAGGATGTAAGGAAATACTTTTTCAGTGTAAGAGTAGTTGATAATTGGAATTCGCTAAGCGAGGAGGTAGTTAATGCTATCTCAATCCATAGTTTTAAGGACAGGTATGATAAGCATCACTAAGTATAAAATAGAACCGATGAGAAGACGTGAAGATACGAGATTTGGGCTCTTTCCCGTAAACACAATTAGGTAATCTCTCTCTCTCTCTCTCTCTCTCTCTCTCTCTCTCTCTCTCTCTCTCTCTCTCTCTCTCTCTCTCTCTCTCACACACACACATCACACACACACACACACAAAAGTTCAAAGACATGCCACGAAACTGGTGCCAGAAATACGCAATCTCAGTTATGATGAGAGGCTGAGGGAATTAGACTTACCATCACTCGAAGCTAGAAGAGTGAGGGGGGATATGGTGACAGTCTTTAAATTCCTTCATGGTTATGATAGAGTGGATAGGGATCGATATTTTGATATGGCTGGCTCTAGAACTAGAGGTCATAGTTTGAAGCTTGGTAAGAAAACTTCTTTGCAGGATGTAAGGAAATACTTTTTCAGTGTAAGAGTAGTTGATAATTGGAATTGGCTAAGCGAGGAGGTAGTTAATGCTATCTCAATCCATAGTTTTAAGGACAGGTATGATAAGCATCACTAAGTAGAAAATGGAACCGATGAGGAGACGTGAAGATACGAGATTTGGGCTCTTTCCCGTAAACACAATTAGGTAATCTCTCTCTCTCTCTCTCTCTCTCTCTCTCTCTCTCTCTCTCTCTCTCTCTCTCTCTGTCTCTCTCTCTCTCTCTCTCTCTCTCTCTCACACACACATCACACACACACACACACAAAAGTTCAAAGACATGCCACG
>JAXCGZ010018991.1:7500-52500 GCA_037179515.1 Halocaridina rubra | reverse complement strand
TACTCTTACACTGAAAAAGTATTTCCTTACATCCTGCGAAGAAGTTTTCTTACGAACCTTCAAACTATGACCTCTAGTTCTAGAGCCAGCCATATCAAAATATCGATCCCTATCCACTCTATCATAACCATGAAGGAATTTAAAGACTGTCACCATATCCCCCCTCACTCTTCTAGCTTCGAGTAATGGTAAGTCTAATTCCCTCAGCCTCTCATCATAACTGAGATTGCGTATTTCTGGCACCAGTGTGTGTGTGATTACCTAATTGTGATTACCTAATTGTGTTTACGGGAAAGAGCCCAAAGCTCGTATCTTCCCGTCTCCTCATCGGTTCCATTTTATACTTAGTGATACTTATCATACCTGTCCTTAAAACTATGGATTGAGATAGCATTAACTACCTCCTCGCTTAGCCAATTCCAATTATCAACTACTCTTACACTGAAAAAGTATTTCCTTACATCCTGCGAAGAAGGTTTCTTACGAAGCTTCAAACTATGATCTCTAGTTCTGGAGCCAGCCATATCAAAATATCGATCCCTATCCACTCTATCATAACCATGAAGGAATTTAAAGACTGTCACCATATCCCCCCTCACTCTTCTAGCTTCGAGTGATGGTAAGTCTAATTCCCTCAGCCTCTCATCATAACTGAGATTGCGTATTTCTGGCACCAGTTTCGTGGCATGTCTTTAAACTTTTTCAAGCTTAGCTATGTGCTTTTTCAAGTGCGGATTCCAAAAGGGGGCTGCATATTCGAGTTTTGGCCTCACATAGGTTACATAAATATTTCTGAACATTTCCTTGTCCATGTGCCTGAAGGCTACCCTTACATTTGATAAGAATGCATATGCTGCCCTTACTATGCCATTTATATGGATTTCTGGAGACAAATCTGCCAGTATGTTTACTCCTAGATCTCTCTCATTTTCTGTCTCTTGAAGTTGTACTCCAGCCACCGAGTAGTCAAGCTTGGGCCTTCTTGCACTTGTACCCATTCTCATTACCTTACATTTTGAAGTATTGAATTTCATTAGCCACTTTTCTGACCACTCATGCAGATTATTTAGATCCTCCTGAAGTTCTCTACCATTGTTCTCGTTTTTTACTTTCTTCACAATCTTTGCATCATCTGCAAACATATTCATGAATGAATTTACAGACTCTGGTAGGTCATTTACATATACAAGGAACAAAAGTGGCCCTAAATCTGAACCCTGTGGAACTCCACTACTAACTCTTCTCCATTCAGACACTGAGTGTCTTACTTTAACCCTCTGTTCCCTTCCTTCTAAGTAAGTTTTTATCCATTCCAAAACATTACCACCTATTCTAGCCATTGATTGCAACTTCCTAATAAGTCTCCCATGTGGAACAGTGTCAAACGCTTTCTGGAAGTCTAGGAATATGCAATCTGCCCAACCCTCTCTTTCCTGTAAGATTTGGCTTACCTCATCATAAAATTCTAATAAGTTTGTTACTGTTGATCTACCTTCTCTGAAGCCATGTTGCCTCACTGACAAAAAGTTGAAGGATTCCAAGTGATGAGAGATATGTTTCCTTAGTAGTTTCTCCATAACTTTGCAAACTATGCTGGTCAAGGAAACTGGTCTATAGTTCAGAGCCGTATCCCTCCTTCCCTTTTTGAAGATAGGTATCACATTTGCTTGTTTCCAGCATCTTGGAATCTCCCCCGACTCCAGTGACTCCTTAAATATGATACTTAGTGCCACTGATATTGAGTTTGCGCATTTTTTAAGCACATGAGGGGATATGTCATCGGGACCTGTAGCTTTATGAACATCTAAATCCATCAGCGCTTTGCATACCTCTGTGGCTGTAAGGTTGATGTTCTCTAATACCGGCCCTTGAGCTTCTATCACTGCAATCTGAGGGGGTGGGGTATTTTCTACTGTAAATACTGACTGAAACTCCTTGTTCAATTCTTTGCAGATCTCTTCATCCGTCTCAGTGATGCTTCTATCCGCTCTCTTTAGCCTTAAAACCTGTTCTTTTACCTTCAGTTTTCCTCTGATAAAGCTGTGGAAAAGCTCTGGATTTTCTTTAGCCTTCCTGGTGATGTCCCTCTCATAATCTCTCTCTGCCTCTCTCCTTTTACTTAGGTAGTCATTTCTTGCTCTTTTGTAGGTTTGCCAGACATTTATGTTTTTTCTCCTCCTATACCTTTTCCAGCATTTGTCTCTCCACTCCTTAGCTCTTTTACACCCATTATCGAACCATTTCTCTCTGGCATGAATTACACCTACTTTGGTGACAGGTATGCAGCAATCTACTATCTTCCCATATTTCTCACAAAAGATGTCATACATTTCTTGTACAGATTTGTTGTAAAATAAGGTTCTCCAGTCAATAACTGCAAAAAGCTCATTCATTTTGATGTAATCTCCTTTCGGATAGTTCCTCCTCATGTCCTCAGTGCCTCTACTCTCAGGAAGAATATCTTCAATGATATACTCCATCAACAACACACAGTGGTCACTCTTTCCAATTGGTGGTTCATACTCAGTATTTTCAATATCCAACACATTATCTGTGAACACTAGATCAAGTAGTGATGGCTCATCCCCACCCCTGGCCCTTGTTGGTTCCATTACATGTTGGTGTAGGAAATTCCCTTGTACGCAATCTAGGAATCTTGCCCCGAATGAGTCCTCACCACTGTGTGGGTCAAGATTTATCCAATCTATCTCTTTATGATTAAAGTCTCCCATAATCAAAATCCTACATTTTTTTTCCCGTGCCATGTTAACAACTGAATTTATGACTTCAATAGTACCTATATGACTTTCATCATAAACTTCAAGCCTAGTTTGGATCCTTGGTGGGTTGTATGCAACAGTTATTATAATGCTCTCTGACCCAGTATTTATGCGAGCAACAAGAAATTCCTTGAACTCACTTTCTATAGCCAAGTTTATTTCTTCAACTTGAATCCTCTCACTTATGAGCAGTGCTATCCCTCCACCAGTCCTCTCAGATATTTCAACCCTTAGTATTCTGAAGCCCTTAGGAAAAACTGTGACACTGTTTATGTCCTCACTCAACGTAGTCTCTGTAATTGCTACTATATCTGCCTTACTGTTGTGAATCCTATCTTTTAATTCTACTGCCTTACCAGCTAATCCATCAGCATTTGTGTATAACAGTCTTAATGAGGCCCCATCCCCTGATCTTCTGTCATTATCTTCTTTATCTCCCCTTTGTCTGGAAGTACTCTGTAACGAAAATTTTTCTTCTCTTCTTCATTTCTTTCATCATTTAATCTTCTTGCCTCTTGCAACAAGTTTTTGATCTTTCCCATCTCTTCCTGTGTTCTGTATCGTCTAATGAACACTTCTTTGCATTCTTGAAGGTCTTTTAGACTTTTTTTTCTCAACAATATTTCCCTACATGTTTCCCCTCTCTCAAAGGTTACTTTTCTTGGTCTCGGCTTTCCTTCCCTCGAATATTTACCTAATTGGTGTATGTTTACAATATCCTCAGGACCACATACTACTCCAAGCTTTCTTATCAGGTCTACAACCTTAGCTTTATTTTCTTCAAGTCTCCCCTGCCATGTTGGCTCCTGGGTTTCACTTCTGCCTGAGATTACCACTGTCTTCTCCTTATCAAGTGCCTGTCTGATGAGTGGGTTTGCCCTTTCCATCACAACGTCTTTCATTTTTTCGATTACTGTCTCTTTATAGTCAACTGTTTGTATGTTTTGCAGTGCCACCACCTTTACAGCCTCTTTTACTGCCACATTCCCCTTTAGTGCATCAGCAAAGGAAGTTTTCATGGCATCATTTTCCATATTCAGCTCCTGGATTACCTAATTGTGCTTATGGGAAAGAGCCATTTTGTACTTAGTGATACTTATGATACCTGTCCTTAAAACTATGGATTGAGATAGCATTAACTACCTCCTCGCTTAGCCAGTTCCAATTTTCAACTACTCTTACACTGAAAAAGTACTTCCTTATATCCTGCAAAGAAGTTTTCTTACGAAGCTTCAAACAATGTCCTATAGTTCTAGAGCCAGCCATATCAAAATATCGATCCCGATCCACTCTATCATAACCATGAAGGAATTTAAAGACTGTCACCATATCCCCCCTCAATCTTCTACCTTCGAGTGATGGTAAGTCTAATTTCCTCAACCTCTCATCATAACTGAGATTGCGTATTTCTGGTACCGGATTCGTGGCATGTCTTTGCACTTTTACAAGCTTAGCTACGTGCTTTTTCAAGTGCGGGTTCCAAAAGGGGGCTGCATAATCAAGTTTTGTAATTACCTAATTGTAATTAACTAATTGTGTTTACGGGAAAGAGCCCAAAGCTCGTATCTTCCCGTCTCCTCATCGGTTCCATTTTATACTTAGTGATACTTATCATGCCTGTCCTTAAAACTATGGATTAAGATAGCATTAACTACCTCCTCGCTTAGCCAATTCAATTATCAACTACTCTTACACTGAAAAAGTATTTCCTTACATCCTGCAAAAAAGTTTTCTTACGAAGCTTCAAACTATGACCTCTAGTTCTAGAGCCAGCCATATCAAAATATCAATCCCTATGCACTCTATCATAACCATGAAGGAAATTAAGGACTGTCACCATATCCCCCCTCAATCTTCTAGCTTCGAGTGATGATAAGTCTAATTCCTTCATCCTCTCATCATAACTGAGATTGCGTATTTCTGGCACCAGTTTCGTGGCATGTCTTTGAACTTTTTCAAGCTTAGCTGTGTGCTTTTTCAAGCGTGGATTCCAAAAGGGGGCTGCATATTCGAGTTTTGGCCTAACATAGGTTACATAAATATTTCTGAACATTTCCTTGTCCAAATGCCTGAAGGCTACCCTTACATTTGATAAGAATGCATATGCTGTCCTTACTATGCCATTTATATGTATTTCTAGAGACAAATCTGCCAGTATGTTTGCTTCTATATCTCTCTCATTTTCTGTCTCTTGAAGTTGTACTCCAGCCACCGAGTAGTCAAGCTTGGGCCTTCTTGCACTTGTACCCATTCTCATTACCTTACATTTTGAAGTATTGAATTTCATTAGTCACTTTTCTGACCACTCATGCAGACTATTTACATCTTCCTGAAGTTCTCTACCATTGTTCTCGTTTCCTACTTTCTTCACAATCTTTGCATCATCTACAAACATATTCATGAATGAATGTGTGTTTAATTACCTAATCGTAATTACTTAATTGTGTTTACGGGAAAGCGCCCAAAGCTCGTATCTTCACGTCTCCTGATCGGTTCCATTTTGTACTTAGTGATACTTATCATACCTGTCCTTAAAAGTATTGATTGAGATAGCATTAACTAGCTCCTCGCTTAGCTAATTCCAATTATCAACTACTCTTACACTGAAAAAGTATTTCCTTATATCCTGCAAAGAAGCTTTCTTACGAAGCTTCAAACTATGACCTCTAGTTCTAGAGCCTGCCATATCAATATATCGATCCCTATCCACTCTATCATAACCATGAGGGAATTTAAAGCCTGTCACCATATCCCCCCTCAATCTTCTAGCTTTCAGTGATGGTAAGTCTAATTTCCTCAACCTCTCATCATAATTGAAATTGCGTATTTCTGGCACCAGTTTCGTGGCATGTCTTTGAACTTTTTCAAGCTTAGCTACGTGCTTTTTCAAGTGCGGATTCCAAAAGGGGGCTGCATATTCGAGTTTTGGCCTCACATAGGTTACATAAATATTTCTGAACATTTCTTTGTTCAAATGCCTGAAGGCTACCCTTACATTTGATAAGAATGCATATGCTGCCCTTACTATGCCATTTATATGTATTTCTGGAGACAAATCTGCCAGTATGTATACTCCTAGATCTCTCTCATTTTCTGTCTCTTGAAATTTTACTCCAGCCACCGAGTAGTCAAGCTTGGGCCATCTTGCACTTGTACCCATTCTCATTACCTTACGTTTTGAAGTACTAAATTACATTAGACACTTTTCTGACCACTCATGCAGATTATTTAGATCTTCCTGAAGTTCTCTACCATTGTTCTCATTTCTTACTTTATTCACAATCTTTGCATCATCTGCAAACATACTCATGAATGAATTTACAGACTCTGGTAGGTCATTTACATATACAAGGAACAAAAGTGGCACTAATACTGAACCCTGTGGAACCCCACTACTAACTCTTCCCCATTCAGACACTGACTGTCTTACTCTAACCCACTGTCCCCTTCCTTCTAAGTAAGTTTTTATCCATTCCAAGACATTTCCACCTATTCTAGCCATTGCTTGCAGCTTCCTAATAAGTCTCCCATGTGGAACATTGTCAAACGCTTTCTGGAAGTCTAGGAATATGCAATCTGCCCAGCCCTCTCTTTCCTGTAAAATTCGGCTTACCTCATCATAAAATTCTAATAAGTTTGTTACTGTTGATCTACCTTCTCTGAAGCCATGTTGCCTCACTGACAAAAAGTTGAAGGATTCCAAGTGAAGAGAGATATGTTTCCTTAATAGTTTCTCCATAACTTTGCAAACTATGCTGGTCAAGGAAACTGGTCTATTGTTCAGAGCCGTGTCCTTCCTTCCCTTTTTGAAGATAGGTATCACGTTTGCTTGTTTCCAGCATCTTGGAATCTCCCCTGTAATTACCTAATTGTAATTACCTAATTGTGTTTACTTGAAAGAGCCCAAAGCTCATATCTTCCCGTCTCCTCATCGATTCCATTTTATACTTAGTGATACTTATCATACCTGTCCTTATAACTATGGATTGAGATAGCATTAACTACCTCCTCGCTTAGCCAATTCCAATTATCAACTACTCTTACACTGAAAAAGTATTTCCTTATATCCTGCAAAGAAGTTTTCTTACGAAGCTTCAAACTATGACCTCTAGTTCTAGAGCGTGCCATATCAAAATATCGATCCCTATCCACTCTATCATAACCATGAAAGAATTTAAAGACTGTCACCATATCCCCCCTCAATCTTCTAGCTTTGAGTGATGGTAAGTCTAATTCCCTCAGTCTCTCATCATAACTGAGATTGCGTATTTTTGGCACCAGTTTCGTGGCATGTCTTTGAACTTTTTCAAGCTTAGCTATGTGCTTTTTCAAGTGTGGATTCCAAAAGCGGGCTGCATATTCGAGTTTTGGCCTCACATAGGTTACATAAATATTTCTGAACATTTCCTTGTCCATGTGCCTGAAGGCTACCCTTACATTTGATAAGAATGTATATGCTGCCCTTACTATGCCATTTATATGTATTTCTGGAGACAAATCTGCCAGTATATTTGCTTCTAGATCTCTCTCATTTTCTGTCTCTTGAAGTTGTACTCCAGCCACCGAGTAGTCAAGCTTGGGCCTTCTTGCACTTGCACCCATTCTCATTACCTTACATTTTGAAGTATTGAATTTCATTAGTCACTTTTCTGACCACTCATGCAGACTATTTACATCTTCCTGAAGTTCTCTACCATTGTTCTCGTTTCCTACTTTCTTCACAATCTTTGCATCATCTACAAACATATTCATGAATGAATGTGTGTTTAATTACCTAATCGTAACTACTTAATTGTGTTTACGGGAAAGAGCCCAAAGCTCGTATCTTCCCGTCTCCTGATCGGTTCCATTTTGTACTTAGTGATACTTATCATACCTGTCCTTAAAAGTATTGACTGAGATAGCATTAACTAGCTCCTCGCTTAGCTAATTCCAATTATCAACTACTCTTACACGGGAAAAAGTATTTCCTTATATCCTGCAAAGAAGTTTTCTTACGAAGCTTCAAACTATGACCTCTAGTTCTAGAGCCTGCCATATCAATATATCGATCCCTATCCACTCTATCATAACCATGAGGGAATTTAAAGCCTGTCACCATATCCCCCCTCAATCTTCTAGCTTTCAGTGATGGTAAGTCTAATTCCCTCAACCTCTCATCATAATTGAAATTGCGTATTTCTGGCACCAGTTTCGTGGCATGTCTTTGAACTTTTTCAAGCTTAGCTATGTGCTTTTTCAAGTGCGGATTCCAAAAGGGGGCTGCATATTCGAGTTTTGGCCTCACATAAGTTACATAAATATTTCTGAACATTTCTTTGTTCAAATGCCTGAAGGCTACCCTTACATTTGATAAGAATGCATATGCTGCCCTTACTATGCCATTTATATGTATTTCTAGAGACAAATCTGCCAGTATGTATACTCCTAGATCTCTCTCATTTTCTGTCTCTTGAAGTTTTACTCCAGCCACCGAGTAGTCAAGCTTGGGCCATTTTGCCCTTGTACCCATTCTCATTACCTTACGTTTTGAAGTACTGAATTACATTAGACACTTTTCTGACCACTCATGCAGATTATTTAGATCTTCCTGAAGTTCTCTACCATTGTTCTCATTTCTTACTTTATTCACAATCTTTGCATCATCTGCAAACATACTCATGAATGAATTTACAGACTCTGGTAGGTCATTTACATATACAAGGAACAAATGTGACCCTAAAACTGAACCCTGTGGAACTCCACTACTAACTCTTCTCCATTCAGACACTGAGTGTCTTACTCTAACCTTCTGTTCCCTTCCTTCTAAGTAAGTTTTTATCCATTCCAAAACATTTCCACCTATTCTAGCCATTGCTTGCAGTTTCCAAATAAGTCTCCCATGTGGAACAGTGTCAAACACTCTCTGGAAGTCTAGGAATATGCAATCTGCCCAGCCCTCTCTTTCCTGTAAGATTTGGCGTACCTCAGCATAGAATTCTAATAAGTTTGTTACTGTTGATCTACCTTCTCTGAAGCCATGTTGCCTCACTGACAAAAAGTTGAAGGATTCCAAGTGAAGAGAGATATGTTTCCTTAGTAGTTTCTCCATAACTTTGCAGACTATGCTGGTCAAGGAAACTGGTCTATTGTTCAGAGCCGTATCCCTCCTTCCCTTTTTGAAGATAGGTATCACATTTGCTTGTTTCCAGCATCTTGGAATCTCCCCTGACTCAAGTGACTTTTTAAATATGATACTTAGTGCCAATGATATTGAGTTTGCTCATTTTTTAAGCACATGAGGGGATATGTCATCAGGACCTGTAGCTTTATGAACATCTAAATCCATCAGCGCTTTGCATACCTCTATGGCCGTAGGGTTGATGTTCTCTAATACCGGCCCTTGAGCTTCTGTCTCTGCAATCTGAGGGGGTGGGGTATTTTCTAATGTAAATACTGACTGAAACTCCTTGTTCAATTCTTTTCAGATCTCTTCATCCGTCTCAGTGATGCTTCCATCCGCTCTCTTTAGCCTTAAAACCTGTTCTTTTACCTTCAGTTTTTCTCTGATAAAGCTGTGGAAAAGCTTGGGATTTTCTTTAGCCTTCCTGGTGATGTCCCTCTCATAGTCTCTCTCTGCCTCTCTTCTTTTACTTAGGTAGTCATTTCTTGCTCTTTTGTAGGTTTGCCAGGCATTTATGTTTTTTCTCCTCCTATACCTTTTCCAGCATTTGTCTCTCCACTCCTTAGCTCTTTTACACCCATTATCGAACCATTTCTCTCTGGCATGAATTACACCTTTTTTGGTGAAAGGTATGCAGCAAACTACTATCTTCCCATATTTCTCACAAAAGATGTCATACATTTCTTGTACAGATTTGTTTTAAAATAAGGTTCTCCAGTCAATAACTGCAAAAAGCTCATTCATTTTGATGTAATCTCCTTTCGGATAGTTCCTCCTCATGTCCTCAGTGCCTCTACTCTTAGGCAGAATATCTTCAATGATATACTCCATCAACAACACACAGTGGTCACTCTTTCCAATTGGTGGTTCATGCTCAATTTTTTCAATATCCAACACATTATCTGTGAATACTAGATCAAGTAGTGATGGCTCATCCCCACCCCTGGCCCTTGTTGGTTCCATTACATGTTGGTGTAGGAAATTCCCTTGTACGCAATCTAGGAATCTTGCCCCAAATGAGTCCTCACCACTGTGTGGGTCAAGATTTATCCAATCTATCTCTTTATGATTAAAGTCTCCCATAATCAAAATCCTACCTTTTTTTCCCGTGCCATGTTAACAACTGAGTTTATGACTTCAATAGTACCTATATGACTTTCCTCATAAACTTCAAGCCTATTTTGGTTCCTTGGTGGGTTATATACAACAGTTATTATAATGCTCTTTGACCCAGTATTTATGCGAGCAACAAGAAATTCCTTAAACTCACTTTTGTATAGCCAAGTTTATTTCTTCAACTTGAATCCTTTCACTTATGAGCAGTGCTATCCCTCCACCAGTCCTCTCAGATCTTTCAACCCTTAGTATTCTGAAGCCCTTAGGAAAAACTGTGACACTGTTTATGTCCTCACTCAACGTAGTCTCTGTAATTGCTACTATATCTGCCTTACTGTTGTGAATCCTATCTTTTAATTCTACTGCTTTACCAACTAGTCTATCAGCATTTGTGTTTAACAATCTTAATGAGGCCCCATCCCCTGACCTTCTGTCATTATCTTCTTTATCTCCCCTTTGTCTGGGAGAACTCTGAAATGAAAATTTTTCTTCTCTTCTTCATTTCTTTCCTCATTTAACCTTCTTGCCTCTTGCATCAAGTTTTTTTTATCTTTCCCATCTCATCCTGTGTTCTCTATCGCCTAATGAACACTTCTTTGAATTCTTGAAGGTCTATTAGACTTTTTTTTTTTTTCAACAATACTTCCCTACATGTTTCCCCTCTCTCAAAGGTTACTTTTGTTGGTCTCGGCTTTCCTTCCCTCGAATATTTACCTAGTTGGTGTATGTTTACAATATCCTCAGGACCACAAACTACTCCAAGCTTTCTTATCAGGTCTACAACCCTAGCTTTATTTTATTCAAGTCTCCCCTGCCATGTTGGCTCCTGGGATTCGCTTATGCCTGAGATTACCACTGTCTTCTCCTTATCAAGTGCCCGTCTGATGAGTGGGTTGGCCCTTTCCATCACAACATCTTTCATTTTTTCGATTACTGTCTCTTTATAGTCAAGTGTTTGTATGATTTCCAGTGCCACCACCTGTACAGCCTCTTTTATTGCCACATTCCCCTTTAGTGCATCAGCAGAGGAAGTTTTCATGGCATCATTTTCCATATTCAGCTCCTGGAACTTTTTTCTGAACTGTTCAATGTTTTCCTTAATCTGGACATTCCAAGCAGCAATCTCGTCTCTCTCAGAAGAGAGCAGTGAACTAACATCTAGTTCCTTTAGGTTGTCATTCAGCTGTTTGTTTTTATCTTCTTTTTTAGAAATTCTAGTTTCTAGTTGACTCATTTCCCCTTCCAGCTTCTCTATTCTTTTTTCTAGTTCCTTTCTCTCCTGCCCTTGTGCTTTATTTGCTTCCTCCAAAGATCTTATTTCCTCTATGAGTGTTTCATTCTCTTTCATTTCTCCATCCATATTCCCAATTTTTTCATCAAGGCTTATAACCATTGCCTCTAAATTCTTGATTTTCTGTTTAAGTCTCCTAATGGCTACCCCTCCTACCGACCCATGGGTGGGAGAGGTTTGGGACAGAGATGGCCCCATTTTTATGTTCTCCCTCTCACAGAATATAGAAAGAAGAAGAGAAAGAGAGAGAAAAAAGAGAAAAACTTTTAATTAAGCTTCACACAGAATTTTTATATCTCCATATAAGTGCTATTTAGTGACTCAATTTATCTCTTTTCTGGTAACACACATCTTAACTTAAAAATTTGACTATGGTAATTTAAGGATAAAAAGAAAAAGAAAAACAAATTGCAACAAAACAAAAGTCAAACCTGAAGGAAAATTCGAATTTGTGTCTGAGGAGGCACCCACCTATTTATGCTATATATTCTTCCTAACTGATAAACTCACTTGCTAACCAAGATATGTTATCACAGGATTAGACTCTACATTTAACTCAATATATATACAAAATAAAAAAATAGCCTGTGTATGTGATTACCTAATTGTGATTACCTAATTGTGTGTGATTACCTAATTGTGATTACCTAATTGTGTTTACGGGAAAGAGCCCAAAGCTCGTATCTTCCCGTCTTCTCATCGGTTCCATTTTATACTTAGTGATACTTATCATACCTGTCCTTAAAACTATGGATTGAGATAGCATTAACTACCTCCTCGCTTAGCCAATTCCAATTATCAACTACTCTTACACTGAAAAAGTATTTCCTTACATCCTGCAAAGAAGTTTTCTTACGAAGCTTCAAACTATGACCTCTAGTTCTAGAGCCAGCCATATCAAAATATCGATCCCTATCCACTCTATCATAACCATGAAGGAATTTAAAGACTGTCACCATATCCCCCCTCACTCTTCTAGCTTCGAGTGATGGTAAGTCTAATACAATCAGCTTCTCATAATAACTGAGATTGCGTATTTCTGGGACCAGTTTCGTGGCATGTCTTTGAACTTTTTCAAGCTTAGCTATGTGCTTTTTCAAGTGCGGATTCCAAAAGGGGGCTGCATATTCGAGTTTTGGCCTCACATAGGTTACATAAATATTTATGAACATTTCCTTGTCCATGTGCCTGAAGGCTACCCTTACATTTGATAAGAATGCATATGCTGCCCTTACTAGGCCATTTATATGTATTTCTGGAGACAAATCTGCCAGTATGTTTACTCCTAGATCTCTCTCATTTTCTGTCTCTTGAAGTTGTACTCCAGCCTCCAAGTAGTCAAGCTTAGGCCTTCTTGCACTTGTACCCATTCTCATTACCTTACATTTTGAAGTATTGAATTTCATTAGCCACTTTTTTGACTACTCATGCAGATTATTTAGATGCTCCTGAAGTTCTCTACCATTGTTCTCATTTCTTACTTTCTTCACAATCTTTGCATCATCTGCAAACATATTCATGAAAGAATTTACAGACTCTGGTAGGTCATTTACATATACAAGGAACAAAATTGGCCCTAAAACTGAACCCTGTGGAACTCCACTACTAACTCTTCTCCATTCAGACACTGGGTGTCTTACTCTAACCCTCTGTTCCCTTCCTTCTAAGTAAGTTTTTATCCATTCCAAAACATTTCCACCTATTCTAGCCATTGATTGCAGCTTCCTAATAAGTCTCCCATGTGGAACAGTGTCAAACACTTTCTGGAAGTCTAGGAATATGCAATCTGCCCAGCCCTCTCTTTCCTGTAAGATTTGGCTTACCTCATCATAAAATTCTAATAAGTTTGTTACTGTTGATCTACCTTCTCTGAAGCCATGTTGCCTCACTGACAAAAAGTTGAAGGATTCCAAGTGAAGAGAGATATGTTTCCTTAGTAGTTTCTCCATAACTTTGCAAACTATGCTGGTCAAGGAAACTGGTCTATAGTTCAGAGCCGTGTCCCTCCTTCCCTTTTTGAAGATAGGTATCACATTTGCTTGTTTCCAGCATCTTGGAATCTCCCCCGACTCCAGTGACTCCTTAAATATGATACTTAGTGCCACTGATATTGAGTTTGCGCATTTTTTAAGCACATGAGGGGATATGTCATCAGGACCTGTAGGTTTATGAACATCTAAATCCATCAGCGCTTTGCATACCTCTGTGGCTGTAAGGTTGATGTTCTCTAATACCGGCCCTTGAGCTTCTATCACTGCAATCTGAGGGGGTGGGGTATTTTCTACTGTAAATACTGACTGAAACTCCTTGTTCAATTCTTTGCAGATCTCTTCATCCGTCTCAGTGATGCTTCCATCCGCTCTCTTTAGCCTTAAAACCTGTTCTTTTACCTTCAGTTTTCCTCTGATAAAGCTGTGGAAAAGCTTGGGATTTTCTTTAGCCTTCCTGGTGATGTCCCTCTCATAGTCTCTCTTAGGTAGTCATTTCTTGCTCTTTTGTAGGTTTGCCAGGCATTTATGTTTTTTCTCCTCCTATACCTTTTCCAGCATTTGTCTCTCCACTCCTTAGCTATTTTACACCCATTATCGAACCATTTCTCTCTGGCATGGAATCCGCACTTGAAAAAGCACATAGCTAAGCTTGAAAAAGTTCAAAGACATGCCACGAAACTGGTGCCAGAAATGCGCAATCTCAGTTATGATGAGAGGCTGAGGGAATTAGACTTACCATCACTCGAAGCTAGAAGAGTGAGGGGGGATATGGTGACAGTCTTTGAATTCCTTAATGGTTATGATAGAGTGGATAGGGATCGATATTTTGATATGGCTGGCTCTAGAACTAGAGGTCATAGTTTGAAGCTTGGTAAGAAAACTTCTTCGCAGGATGTAAGGAAATACTTTTTCAGTGTAAGAGTAGTTGATAATTGGAATTGGCTAAGCGAGGAGGTAGTTAATGCTATCTCAATCCATAGTTTTAAGGACAGGTATGATAAGTATCACTAAGTATAAAATGGAACCGATCAGGAGACTGGAAGATACGAGCTTTGGGCTCTATCCCGTAAACACAATTAGGTAATCACAGTTAGGTAATCACACCTACTTTGGTGACAGGTATGCAGCAATCTACTATATATATATATATATATATATATATATATATATATATATATATATATATATATATATATATATATATATATATATATATATATATATATATATATATATATATATATATATATATATATATATATATATATATATATATATACATACATACATATATATATATATATATATATATATATATATATATATATATATATATATATATATATATATATATATATATATATATATATATATATATATATATATATATATATATATATATATATATATATATATATATATATATATATATATATATATATATATATATATATATATATATATATATATATATATATATATATATATATATATATATATATATATATATATATATATATATATATATATATATATATATATATATATATATATATATATATATATATATTATATATATATATATATATATATATATATATATATATATATATATATATATATATATATATATATATATATATATATATATATATATATATATATATATATATATATATATATATATATATATATACATACAAACACACACACAAGCACACGGAAGATTTATTAAGAAGCTGCAACCAATGGCTAGAATAGGTGGAAATGTCTTGGAATTTATAAAAACTTACTTATAAGGAAGGGAACAGAGGGTTAGAGTAAGACACTCAGCGTCTGAATGGAGAAGAGTTAGTAGTGGAGTTCCACAGGGTTCAGTTTTAGGGCCACTTTTGTTCCTTGTATATGTAAATAACCTACCAGAGTCTGTATATTCATTCATGAATATGTTTGCAGATGATGCAAAGATTGTGAAGAAGGTATGAAACAAGAATAATGGTAGATAACTTCAGGAAAATCTAAATAGTCTGCTTGAGTGGTCAGAAAAGTGGCTAGTGATATTCAATACTTCAAAATGTAAGATAATGAGAATGGGTACAAGTGCAAGAAGGCCCAAGCTTGACTACTCGGTGGCTGGAGTACAACTTCAAGAGACAGAAAATGAGAGAGATCTAGGAGTAAACATACTGGCAGATTTGTCTCCAGAAATGCATATATATGGCATAGTGAGAGCAGCATGTGCTTTCTTTACAAGTGTAAGGGTTATCTTCAGGCACATGGACAAGGAAATGTTCAGAAATATTTATGTAACCTATGTTAGTCCAAAACTTGAAAATCCAGCCCCCATTTGGAATCCGCACTTGAAAAAGCACATAGCAAAGCTTGAAAAAAGTTCAAAGACATGCCACGAAAGTGATGCCAGAAATACGCAATCTCAATTATAATGAGAGGCTGAGGGAATTAGACTTACCATCACTCGAAGTTAGAATATTAGGAGGGGATATGGTGACAGTCTTTATATTCTTTTATGGTTATGATAGAGTGGGTAGGGACGATATTTTGATATGGCTGGCACTAGAACTAGATGTCATAGCTTGAAGCATAGTAAGAACACTTTTTTGCAGGATGTAAGGAAGTACTTTTATAGTGTAAGAGTAATTGATAATTGGAATTGACTAAGCGAGGAGGTAGTTAATGCTAACTCAATCCATAGTTTTAAGGACAGGTATGATTAGTATCACTAAGTATAATATCGTACCGATTACGTGACGGGAAGTTACGAGCTTTGGGCTCTTTTCCGTAAGCACAATTAGGTAATTAAATATAAATATATATATATATATATATATATAATATATATATATATATATATATATATATATATATATATATATATATATATATATATATATATATATATATATATATATATATATATATATATATATATATAATTATTTCCTCAGAGAGAAAATAAGATTTTTGGAGAAAGCAAATAAAGCACAAGGGCAGGAGAGAAAAGAACTAGGAAAACGTATAAAGAAGCTGGAAGGGGAAAAGATTGAGCTAGAAACCAGAATTTCTAAACAAGAAGATAACAACAAACAGCTGAAAGACAACCTAGTTGAATTAGATGTTAGTTCACTGCTCTCTTCTGAGAGAGACGAGATTGCTGCTTATAATGACCAGATTAAGGAAAACATTGAACAGTTTAGAAAAGAGTTTCAGGAGCCGAATAAGGAACAAGATGCTATGAAAACTTCCTTTGCTGATGCACTAAAGGGGAATGCGGCAGTAAAAGAGGCTGTAAAGATTTTGGCACTGGAAAACATACAAACACTTGACTATAAGGAGACAGTACTTGAAAAAAATGAAAGACGTTGTGATGGAAAGGGCAAATCCACTGATTAAACAGGCACTTGATAAGGAGAAGGCAGTGGTAATATCAGGCATAAGGGAATCCCAGGAGCCAACATGGCAGGGGGGACTTGGAGAAAATGAAGCTATTGTGTAGAGGATATTATAAACATTCACCAACTAGGCAAATATTCGAGGGAAGGAAAGCAGAGACCAACAAAAGCAGCCTTTGAGAGAGGGGAAACATGTAGGGAAATATCGATGAAAAAAATACGTCTAAAAGACCTTCAAGAATTCAAAGAAGTGTTCATTAGACGATACAGAACACAGGAAGAGATAGGAAAGATAAAAAACTTGTTGCAAGAGGCAAAAATGTTAAATGAGGAAAGAAATGAAGAAGAGAAGAAAAATTTTCTTTAAAGAGTTCTTCCAGACGACGGGGAGATAAAAAAGATAATGACAGAAGATCAGGGGATGGGGCCTCATTAAGATTGTTATACACAAATGCTGTTGGATTAGTTGGTAAGGAAGTAGAATTAAAAGATAGGATTCACAATAGTAAGACAGATATAGTAGCAGTTACAGAGACTAAGTTGAGTAAGGACATAAACAGTGTCACAGTTTTTCCTAAGGGCTTCAGAATATTAAGGGTTGAAATATCTGAGAGGACTGGTGGAGGGATAGTACTGCTCATAAGTGAAAGGATTCAAGTTGAAGAAATAAACTTGGCTATAGAAAGTGAGTTTAAGGAATTTCTTGATGTTCGCATAAATACTGGGTCAGAGAGCATTATAATAACTGTAGAATATAACCCACCAAGGAACCAAAATAGGCTAGAAGTTTATGAGGAAAGTCATATAGGTACTATTGAAGTCATAAACTCAGTTGTTAACATGGCATGGGAGAGAAAATGTAAGATTTTGGTTATGGGAGATTTTAATCATAAAGAGATAGATTGGATAAATCTTGAGCCACACAGTGGTGAGGACTCACTTGGGGCAAGATTCCTAGATTGCTAGAAGGGAATTTCCTACACCAACATGTAATGGAACCAACAAGGGACAGGGGTGGGGATGAGCCATCGCTACTTGACCTAGTATTCACAGATAATGTGTTGGATATTGAAAAAATTGATTATGAACCACCAAATGGAAAGAGTGACCACTGAGTGATGTTGATGGAGTATATTATTGAAGATATTCTGCCTGAGAGTAGAGGCACTGAGGAGATGAGGAGGAACTATCCGGAAGGGGATTACATCAAAATGAGTGAGATTTTTGCAGTTACTGACTGGAGAACCTTATTTTACAACAAATGTGTACAAGAAATGTGACATCTTTGATGAGAAGTATGGGAAGATAGTAGATTGCTGCATACCTTTCACCAAAGTAGGTGTAATTCATGCCAGAGAGAAATGGTTCAATAATGAGTGTAAAAGAGCTAAGGAGGGGAGAGACAAATGCTGGAAGAGGTATAGGAGGAGAAAAAACATAACTGCCAGGTAAACCTACAAAAGAGCAATAAATGATTACCTAAGTAAAAGAGGATAGGCAGAGAGAGACTATGAAAGGGACATCACCAGGAAGGCTAAAGAAATTCCCAAGCTTTTCCACAGCTTTATCAGAGGAAAACTGAAGGTAAAAGAACAGGTTTTAAGGCTTAAGAGAGCGGATGGAAGCATCATTGAGGCGGATGAAGAGATCTTCAAAGAATTGAACAAGGAGTTTCAGTCAGTATTTACAATAGGGAATACCCTACCCCCTAAGATTGCAGAGATAGAATATCGTATGCTGGTATTAGAGAACATCAACCTTACAGCCACAGAGGTATGCAAAGCGCTGATGGATTTAGATGTTCATAAAGCTACAGGTCCTGATGAAATATCCCCTTATGTACTTACAAAATGTAAAAACTCAATATCAGTGGCACTAAGTATCATATTTAAAAAGTCACTGGAGTCAGGGGAGATTCCAAGATGCTGGAAACAAGCAAACGTGATACCTATCTTCAAAAAGGGAAGAAGGGATACGGCTGTAAACTATAGACTAGTTTCATTGACCAGCATAATTTGCAAAGTTATGGAGAAACTACTAAGGAAACATATCTCTCTTCACTTGGAATCCTTCAACTTTTTGTCAGTGAGGCAACATGGCTTCAGAGAAGGTAGATCAACAGTAACAAACTTATTAGAATTTTATGATGAGGTTAGGCGAATCTTACAAGAAAGAGAGGGTTGGGCAAATTGCATATTCCCAGACTTCCAGAAACTGTTTGACACTGTTCCACATGGGAGACTTATTTGGAAGCTGCAAGCAATGGCTAGAATAGGTGGAAATGTCTTGGAATGGATAAAAACTTACTTAGAAGGAAATGAACAGAGGGTTAGAGCAAGATACACAGTGTCTGAATGGAGGAGAGTTAGTAGTGGAGTTCCACAGGGTTCAGTTTTAGGGCCAATTTTGTTCCTTGTATATGTAAATGACATACCAGAGTCTGTAAATTCATTCATGAATATGTTTGCAGATGATGCAAAGATTGTGAAGAAAGTAGGAAACGAGAACAATGGTAGAGAACTTCAGGAAGATCTAAATAGTCTGCTTGAGTGGTCAAAAAAGTGACTAATGAAATTCAATACTTCAAAATGTAAGGTAATGAGAATGGGTACAAGTGCAAGAAGGCCCAAGCTTGACTACTCGGTGGCTGGAGTACAACTTCAAGAGACAGAAAATGAGAGAGATCTAGGAGTAAACATACTGGCAGATTTGTCTCCAGAAATCCATATAAATGGCATAGTAAGGGCAGCATATGCCTTCTTATCAAATGTAAGGGTAGCGTTCAGGCACATGGACAAGGAAATGTTCAGAAATATTTATGTAACCTATGTGAGGCCAAAACTCGAATATGCAGCCCCCTTTTGGAATCCGCACTTGAAAAAACACATAGCTAAGCTTGAAAAAAGTTCAAAGATATGCCACGAAACTGGAGCCAGAAATACTTAATCTCAGTTATGATGAGAGGCTGAGGGAATTAAACTTACCATCACAGGTAGCTAGAAGATTGAGGGGGATATGGTGACAGTCTTTAAATTCCTTCTTGGTTATAATAGAGTGGATAGGGATCGATATTTTGATATGGTTGGCTTTAGAACTAGAGGTCATAGTTTGAAGCTTCGTAAGAAAACATCTTTGCAGGATGTAAGGAAATGCTTTTTTAGTGTAAGAGTAGTTGATAATTGGAATTGGCTAAGCGAGGAGGTAGTTAATACTATATGAATCCATGGGTTTAAGGACAGGCATGATAAGCATCAATAAGTACAAAATGGAACCGATTAAGAGACGGGAAGATACGAGCTTTGGGCTCTTTCCCGTAAGGACAATTCGGTAAAGGTATAGGAGGAGAAAAAGCATAAATGCCTGGCAAACCTACAAAAGAGCAAGAAATGACTACCTATGTAAAAGGAGAGAGGCAGAGAGAGACTATGAGAGGGACATCACCAGGAAGGCTAAAGAAAATCCCAAGCTTTTACACAGCTTTATCAGAGGAAAACTGAAGGTAAAAGAACAGGTTTTAAGGCTAAAGAGAGCGGATGGAAGCATCACTGAGACGGATGAAGAGATCTGCAAAGAATTGAACAAGGAGTTTCAGTCAGTATTTACAGTATAAAATACCCCACCCCCTCAGATTGCAGTGATAGAAGCTCAAGGGCCGGTATTAGAGAACATCAACCTTACAGCCACAGAGGTATGCAAAGCGCTGATGGATTTAGATGTTCATAAAGCTACAGGTCCTGATGACATATCCCCTCATGTGCTTAAAAATGCACAAACACAATATCAGTGGCACTAAGTATCATATTTAAGGAGTCACTGGAGTTGGGGGGGATTCCAAGATGCTGGAAACAAGCAAATGTGATACCTATCTTCAAAAAGGGAAGGAGGGATACGGCTCTGAACTATAGACCAGTTTCCTTGACCAGCATAGTTTGCAAAGTTATGGAGAAACTACTAATGAAACATATCTCTCTTCACTTGGAATCCTTCAACCTTTTGTCAGTGAGGCAACATGGCTTCAGAGAAGGTAGATCAACAGTAACAAAGTTATTAGAATTTTATGATGAGGTAAGCCAAATCTTACAGGAAAGAGAGGGCTGGGCAGATTGCATATTCCTAGACTTCCAGAAAGCGTTTGACACTGTTCCACATGGGAGACTTATTAGGAAGTTGCAATCAATGGCTAGAATAGGTGGAAATGTTTTGGAATGGATAAAAACTTACTTAGAAGGAAGGGAACAGAGGGTTAGAGTAAGACACTCAGTTTCTGAATGGAGAAGAGTTAGTAGTGGAGTTCCACAGGGTTCAGTTTTAGGGCCAATTTTGTTCCTTGTATATGTAAATGACCTACCAGAGTCTGTAAATTCATTCATGAATATGTTTGCAGATGATGCAAAGATTGTGAAGAAAGTAAAAAACGAGACCAATGGTAGAGAACTTCAGGAGGATCTAAATAATCTGCATGAGTGGTCAGAAAAGTGGCTAATGAAATTCAATACTTCAAAATGTAAGGTAATGAGAATGGGTACAAGTGCAAGAAGGCCCAAGCTTGACTACTCGGTGGCTGGAGTACAACTTCAAGTGACAGAAAATGAGAGAGATCTAGGAGTATACATACTGGCAGATTTGTCTCCAGAAATACATATAAATGGCATAGTAAGGGCAGCATATGCATTCTTATCAAATGTAAGGGTAGCCTTCAGGCACATGGACAAGGAAATGTTCAGAAATATTTATGTAACCTATGTGAGGCCAAAACTCGAATATGCAGCCCCCTTTTGGAATCCGCACTTGAAAAAGCACATAGCTAAGCTTGAAAAAGTTCAAAGACATGCCACGAAACTGGTGCCAGAAATACGCAATCTCAGTTATGATGAGAGGCTGAGGGAATTAGACTTACCATCACTCGAAGCTAGAAGAGTGAGGGGGGATATGGTGACAGTCTTTAAATTCCTTCATGGTTATGATAGAGTGTATAAGGATCGATATTTTGATATGGCTGGCTCTAGAACTAGAGGTCATAGTTTGAAGCTTCGTAAGAAAACTTCTTTGCAGGATGTAAGGAAATACTTTTTCAGTGTAAGAGCAATTGATAATTGGAATTGGCTAAGCGAGGAGGTAGTTAATGCTATCTCAATCCATAGTTTTAAGGACAGGTATGATAAGTATCACTAAGTATAAAATGGAACCGATGAGGAGACGGGAAGATACGAGCTTTGGGCTCTTTCCCGTAAATACAATTAGGTAATCACAATTAGGTAATCACATACATAAATACTGGGTCAGAGAGCATTATAATAACTGTTGGATATAACCCACCAAGGAACCAGAATAGGCTAGAAGTTTATGAGGAAAGTCATATAGGTACTATTGAAGTCATAAACTCAGTTGTTAACATGGCACGGGAGAGAAAATGTAGGATTTTGATTATGGGAGATTTTAATCATAAAGAGATAGATTGGATAATTCTTGACCCACGCAGTGGTGAGGACTCATTCGGGGCAAGATTCCTAGATTGCGTACAAGGGAATTTCCTACACCAACATGTAATGGAACCAATGAAGGCCAGGGGTTGAGATGAGCCATCACTACTTGATCTAGTGTTCACAGGTAATGTGTTGGATATTGAAAAAATTGAGTATGAACCACCAATTGGAAAGAGTGACCACTGTGTGTTGTTGATGGAGTATATCATTTAAGATATTCTGCCTTAGAGTAGAGGCACTGAGGACATGAGGAGGAACTATCCGAAAGGAGATTACATCAAAATGAATGAGCTTTTTGCAGTTATTGACTGGAGAACCTTATTTTACAACAAATCTGTACAAGAAATGTATGACATCTTTGATGAAAAATATGGAAAGATAGTAGATTGCTGCATACCCTTCACCAAAGTAGGTGTAACTCATGCCAGAGAGAAATGGTTCGATAATGAGTGTAAAAGAGCTAAGGAGTGGATAGACAAATGCTGGAAGAGGTATAGGAGGAGAAAAAACATAACTGCCTGGCAAACCTACAAAAGAGCAAGAAATGACTACCTAAGTAAAAGAAGAGAGGCAGAGACAGACTATGAGAGGGACATCACCAGGAAGGCTAAAGAAAATCCCAAGCTTTTCCATAGCTTTATCAGAGGAAAACTGAAGGTAAAAGTACAGGTTTTAAGGCTTAAGAGAGCGGATGGAAGCATCACTGAGATGGATGAAGAGATCTGCAAAGAATTGAACAAGGAGTTTCAGTCAGTATTTACAGTAGAAAATACCCCACCCCCTCAGATCGTAGAGATAGAAGCTCAATTGCCGGTATTAGAGAATATTAACCTTACAGCCACAGAGGTATGCAAGGGGCTGATGGAGTTAGATATTCATAAAGCTACAGGTCCTGATGACATATCCCCTCATGTGCTTAAAAGATGCGCAAACTCAATATCAGTGGTACTAAGTATCATATTTAATAAGTCACTGGAGTCAGGGGAGATTCCGAGATGCTGGAAACAAGCAAAACTGACACGGCTCTGAACTATAGACCAGTTTCCTTGACCAACTTAGTTTGCAAAGTTATGGAGAAACTACTAAGGAAACATATCTCTCTTCACTTGGAATCCTTCAACTTTTTGTTAGTGAGGCAATATGGTTTCAGAAAAGGTAGATCAACAGTAACAAGCTTATTAGAATTTTATGATGAGGTAAGGTGAATCTTACAGGAAAGAGAGGGCTGGGCAGATTGCATACTCCTAGACTTCCAGAAAGCGTTTGACACTGTTCCACATGGGAGACTTATTAGGAAGCTGCAAGCAATGGCTAGAATAACTGGAAATGTTTTGGAATGGATAAAAACTTACTTAGAAGGAAGGGAACAGAGGGTTAGAGTAAGACACTCAGTGTCTGAATGGAGAAGAGTTAGTAGTGGAGTTCCACAGGGTTCAGTTTTAGGGCCACTTTTGTTCCTTGTATATGTAAATGACCTACCAAAGTCTGTAAATTCATTCATGAATATGTTTGCAGATGATGCAAAGATTGTGAAGAAAGTAAAAAAACGAGAACAATGGTAGAGACCTTCAGGAGGATCTAAATAATCTGCATGAGTGGTCAGAAAAGTGGCTAATGAAATTCAATACTTCAAAATGTAAGGTAATGAGAATGGGTACAAGTGCAAGAAGGCCCAAGCTTGACTACTCGGTGGCTGGAGTACAACTTCAAGAGACAGAAAATGAGAGAGATCTAGGAGTAAACATATTGGCAGATTTGTCTCCAGAAATCCATATAAATGGCATAGTAAGGGCAGCATATGCATTCTTATCAAATGTAAGGGTAGCCTTCAGGCACATGGACAAGGAAATGTTCAGAAATATTTATGTAACCTATGTGAGGCCAAAACTCGAATATGCAGCCCCCTTTTGGAATCCGCACTTGAAAAAGCACATAGGTAAGCTTGAAAAAGTTCAAAGACATGCCACGAAACTGGTGCCAGAAATACGCAATCTCAGTTATGATAAGAGGCTGAGGAAATTAGACTTACCATCACTCGAAGCTAGAAGAGTGAGGGGGAATATGGTGACAGTCTTTAAATTCCTTCATGGTTATGATAGAGTGTATAAGGATCGATATTTTGATATGGCTGGCTCTAGAACTAGAGGTCATAGTTTGAAGCTTCGTAAGAAAACTTCTTTGCAGGATGTAAGGAAATACTTTTTCAGTGTAAAAGTAATTGATAATTGGAATTGGCTAAGCGAGGAGGTAGTTAATGCTATCTCAATCCATAGTTTTAAGGACAGGTATGATAAGTATCACTAAGTATAAAATGGAACTGATGAGGAGACGGAAAGATACGAGCTTTGGGCTCTTTCCCGTAAACACAATTTGGTAATCACAATTAGGTAATCACACACACACACACACACACACACACACACACACATATAAAAATATATATATATATATATATATATATATATATATATATATATATATATATATATATATATATATATATATATTATATATATATATATATATATATATATATATATATATATATATATATATATATATATATATATATATATATATATATATATATATATATATATATATACATATATATATATATATATATATATATATATATATATATATATATATATATATATATATATATATATATATATATATACATATATATATATATATATATATATATATATATATATATATATATATATATATATATATATATATATATATATATATATATATATTATATATTATATATATATATATATATATATATATATATATATATATATATATATATATATATATATATATATATATATATATATATATATATATATATATATATATATATATATATATATATATATATATATATATATATATACATATACATATATAAATATATATATATATATATATATATATATATATATATATATATATATATATATATATATATATATATATATATATATATATATATATATATTATATATATATATATATATATATATATATATATATATATATATATATATATATAAAAGTAGACCACATCAAATATTTAAGCTCAGTTATAGTTGCAAATGGTGGAGTGCTAGCAGATGTGCGTCACAGAGTGAATGAAGGATGCAAAGTGTTTGGTGCATCGAAGGGGGTAATGAAGATTAGAGGGCTGGAAATGAATGTTAAGAAAATTTTGTATGAGAAAGTGGTTGTGCCGACTGTAACGTATGGCTCAAAGTTATGGGGGTATGAAAGATACTGAGAGACAGAAACTGAATGTCTTTGAGATGAAATGTCTGAGGAGAGGGACTGGTGTATCGCAATGTGATAGGTTTAGGAATGAAGAAATGAGAGGGAGTATGGGTGTGAGGAGAGATTTGGCAGCTAGAGTAGATATAAATATTTTGAGATGGTTTGGTCATGTAGAGAGGATGGATAATGAACGACTATGAAAAAGGTAATGAAACCGGAAGTTGATTGGAGAAATGCCAGAGAAAGGCCTAGGTTGGGATGGTTGGATGGAGTAAGGAGGGCCTTGAATGATAGGAGAATGGATGTGAGGGAGGCAAGTGAGCGTGCTAGGAATAGAAATGAGCGGCGAATGATTTTGACGCAGTTCTGTGCATCTGCTATTATCATGGAGTTCCTTGTAGAGGCAACCTGTGGTAGGGGAAGCATGGGATTTGATAGTATGAAGCGACGTAAGTTGTTGAAGAGGGGGGAGGATGGGATGTGGCACTCCAGCAGTACCATCCAAACCCTTGGCCAAATCCCGTGTCATTGCTAGAAGAACGAAGTGAAACCACACGCTGTATTATTTTGCTTGTTCTTTATTGTCGGCTACCCCCAAAAGGGGGGAAAGTGCCAAGGTAAATATATATATATATATATATATATATATATATATATATATATATATATATATATATATATATATATATATATATATATATATATATTATCAAATAAGCACATTACATATGTGAAAACATGAATCATTTTTTACCCTGACCGGGACTCGAACCTAGGACTTATGATTACTAAGTCAAGGCGCTACCACTACACCACAGAAGGTTAAAAGGAATCCAACCTTATAGCTTATATCTGCTATACTTAGGAATGAATGCATTCTAACTGAACGCCACTATGTTCATATTACAGATTCCCCAACCTCACTCGTGGCTTCATTTTAGCATTTAATTCAATTCCCAATCTCATTCGGGACATGAAATAACCAAATAAGCACATTACATATGTGAAAACATGAATCATTCTTTACCCCGACCAGGACTCGAACCTAGGACTTATGATTACTAAGTCAAGGCGCTACCACTACACCACAGTAGGTTAAAAGGAATCCAACCTTATAGCTTATATCTGCTACACTTAGGAATGAACGCATTCTAACTGAATGCCACTATGTTCATATTACAGATTCCCCAACCTCACTTGTGGCTTCATTTTAGCATTTAATTCAATTCCCAATCTCATTCGGGCCATGAAATAACCAAATAAGCACATTACATATGTGAAAACATGAATCATTCTTTACCCCGACCGGGACTCGAACCTAGGACTTATGATTACTAAGTCAAGGTGCTACCACTACACCACAGAAGGTTAAAAGGAATCCAACCTTATAGCTTACATCTGCTATACTTAGGAATGAACGCATTCTAACTGAATGCCATTATCATAAGTCCTAAGTTCGAGTCCCGGTCGGGGTAATGAATGATTCATATTTTCACATATGTAATGTGCTTATTTGGTTATTTCATTGCCCGATTGAGACTGGGAATTGAATTAAATGCTAAAATGAAGCCACGAGTGAGGTTGGGGAATCTGTAATATGAACATAGTGGCATTCAGTTAGAATGCGTTCATTCCTAAGTATAGCAGATATAAGCTATAAGGTTGGATTCCTTTTAACCTTCTGTGGTGTAGTGGTAGTGCCTTGACTTAATAATCATAAGTCCTAGGTTCGAGTCCCGGTTGGGGGTAAAGAATGATTCATGTATTCACATATGTAATGTGCTTATTTGGTTATTTCATGGCCCGAATGAGATTGGGAATTGAATTAAATGCTAAAATGAAGCCACGAGTGAGGTTGGGGAATCTGTAATATGAACATATCGGCATTCAGTTAGAATGCATTCATTCCTAAGTATAGCAGATATAAGCTATAAGGTTGGATTCCTATTAACCTTCTGTGGTGTAGTGGTAGCGCCTTGACTTAGTAATCATAAGTCCTAGGTTCGAGTCCCGGTCGGGGTAAAGAATGAGTCATGTTTTCACATATGTAATGTGCTTATTTGGTTATATATATATATATATATATATATATATATATATATATATATATATATATATATATATATATATATATATATATATATATATATATATATATATATATATATATATATATATATATATATATATATATATATATATATATATATATATATATATATATATATATATATAATCATTTATTTATTTGCTTATTAATTAATTAATTAATTTCTTAAAATTCAGCTTGTCTCGTATTCAGGATGTTAAGACAATATAGCCCGAGAAGTGATTAAATAATGTTAGGAAGCAATAATATTCAAGAAATGGGTCTGTCATTAGCCATTATATTGTTAATCAATTCACAGTTCGTGATTCATTCTGATGTTTACTGAGCGGATCAATCCCAGACTAGGCATCGGAGGTAATTTTCAGTTGCTTATTCTGGAATTGAGGTAAGGTAAAGTTAGGGTAGGTTAGGTAAAGTTGCACTAACCTAACCTAATCATACAATATATTTCGCATTCAACAGGGGTTTATTATTTAATTCCTTGCAAAATGCCTAAATGAGTTTGAGGTTGAAAGCAGGTGCTTCACCTAGTAATGAGGCACATCAGATGCCTAGTCTGGGATTAAGCCTGGTTGAAGTTCATTGAGAAACTTTTAAATTTTCAAAGGATTACCACGTTAGACCGTAGTCAAGGATTATTTATGAGCCTTTCCTAAGGAATTTATGATACGAAACGGTAATCGCGTGACTGAGTAAATGTCGGCGGTGATTCGAGGATTAAACCTTAAAATTCCGCTCTATTTTTTTCTTAGTGTGTGTTTGTCCATAAGATGGAAAATCGATACACTGATTCTTGTTTTTTAAACAAACACCAGATGAGCTTCCTACTTTACTACACCCAGGTATTTTCCCAAGCTTTCACTGAGGAAGGTGCTCTATTCCTTGTTTTAGTAATGTTCTCTAATGAACTCTTTTTTTTTTTCATGCAATTTATAGATGTAGGTTTCCTTAACTCTGTTTCCCAATAACGCTCACTGATTGAAGTTCTATGCCCGTAACTTCCCGTCTTCTCGACGGCTTCTTTATCGATCTTTTAATAATGCCGCGTTTTGTGTCAGAATTAGTCCCTATTCGAATGAGGGTGAACACAAAACATGTTGGAGTTTAATGATAACTATGAATTTCCTTAAATCCCTGATTGCTTTTAGCATTTACGTCTACTTTGGTGACGGAATTTCAATTATAAAATACTCTTTAGTTAGAAGATATTCACATCTTGCAAAGAAGTCTTCTTACGAAATTATATTCTCTATTTCTAGTTTCTTCTCCTTTGTCTTCAAATCTAACCCATTTCTATATAGGGTCGCTGTTTCTTGCTAGCCTTTTCCACCTATTCCTCTAGTTCTAGAGCAGCCTCTAAATCAAAAGCTCGCTCCCTCTCTAATGTCAAAACTGTGGAAGAATTATTTCATGGAATATTGAAGGATGTTTCAAGGCATAAGATAATCTCATTGTTTTGGGAAAGGGTGTTATGATTCTTTACTTTACCCCATCTCATCACAATAACTGTTAGTCCTATATTCAAGTTTCTTGATGGCATATAAAATAGTTTGGGATCAGGTAAAAATTATCGACCTTAAGAATATTAAATAACCCCCGTAAATTGTTCGGTTAGATTAGGTTAGGTTAGGCTTTAACCTATCCTATGGGGCAATTTAACATTCTGTGGGTCGCTCATCTTTACCTGATCACTAGTATGTACACTGATGACTTTCTATATGAAGCATGTCTTCATCGCTCCAGCCATATTGGAAATACTGTACTGTATGTCATATGGGAATTTTCTCATACATACTATACCAAGAAATCTTTGGCATTGTGGTGGAGGTATGAAACGTAATAATAATAATTAAAAAAAAATCCAGAGCAAAAATACTTGGTTGACTGTCTTCTGTATTTCCAAATATCATATTATACGTCGCTACGTTTCCGTCCCGTTGAACCTTCCTCATGATAGCACGATTAAGAGGGGACTTCATTTTAAATTAGTGTACGAAATTATTAAATATTATTTGATCAAAGTCACAGAAGTGGCCTAGAACTTTCTCACTGCTCTAATAAAGGCTGCGATCCATACAACAGAAGAGAGAGAGAGAGAGAGAGAGAGAGAGAGAGAGAGAGAGAGAGAGAGAGAGAGAGAGAGAGAGAGAGAGAGAGAGAGAGAGAGGGTTCTGCCTAAATACTTCGAACAATTGATAAGGAAACAGCCTATATCTTTTCCACAAACTGTAGTAATTGTGTTGTTCAGTTGGACGAAGCGGAGGCAACAGAGCGTGCAGCTGAGTGATGGAGGGAGTAACTGAAGGTGATAATGACTGGACAGATAAAAATGTGAAGCTTCTTCAATGACTGTCTTTTTTTTTCCCTAAGGAAAAATAGTACGTAATGCTTTTACTGCAATATAACCCAAACTCGAACATGCAATGATGCATTTTATGTCGAATTTTTGAGATATGAAATAGAATTTAGCTTCACAAGCCACTGATTGATTGCTCTTTTAGATGATATAAACTGAGATACACTGAGTTTTATTATAAGAATCTTTGTAACTAAACAAGTAGAGCAACGTTGAGTCACCCATAGTGCCAATATCTTTACAGTTAAGGAAAATTTTGGTCATATAGTGAGTGCAGTTATTTATTATGCAGCATCAAATATATAACAACAATATTATCTTGAATGCATTTTGTATGAAATAAATAAATTTAGGTTTCTGGTTTTATCTTTGAAATTTAAAGCAATATAATTGATCGTGTACTAATAACGATATGTATTTTAAAGTAAGAAAATGACTTGCATATTATCAGAGCCATGGAATATTCTCATTTCAAAAAAAAAAAAAACCATAACTGCGCAGAATTAAAGCATCTACTTTTGTTGGGAATCAAAAGGCTGATCTCATTACATTAAGTAATTCAACGAATGCATTCATTGTGTAAGAGATGTCAACAACATCCATTGGTCTGTAAATAAGTGAATGCAGCACCTGACATCAACTCAGGAGATCCCTAATCCAGTTTTCCTAAGGTAGTACCTGCAGATATTTACATCGACAGCACCGCCTGGGGATTAGATAGGGTGAGTAGTTGCATCTCTCATATGATCACCACTGTCATCTCAGAAGGATCAGTCAATACATCAATAGATGTGTGGTGTTTATAATGAATTAGCATTTTAACGATTCGGTCCTCATTACGGGCATATGCCTCATTCCGTCATTCTTATTTAAATTAAAACGCCAGAAAAGGCAATTTGCGGCTTTTTTAATCATTAATATCTAAGAAAATATAATATTCTTTGTTGAAGGTCATTATATAAAATGAACCTGATGCTCACTGTCTCATGTCGATACCGTTTAAATTCGGCTATTAATTTACGAGGTCAGATATTTTACAAAGTCTACCAGATTATTCAGCCATTGCCTGCAAATCACTGGATCCACGTGATTGGGGAGGAGGTATTGGCCCAGATATTTATTAGTAGGCATATTATTGGGCTCTAGGTTCATCACTGTCCCTTGCATCTGCCCGTCATAAAAGACCTTTTTAACCTTTAACATAGAAGTTTTTTGCACATTTTGTAATTACTAGTGATCTAATACTATATAGAAGAGCACATATATAATGAAATAATATTCTAACTGCCTTCCGCTATGAGAGCTGATGTAATACAAATAATGCTAAGGTGAGAGGGCTTTACATACAGGACAGTGGACCTCTCAATTCCGATATATTGCAGTGTTGATTCAAAAAACTTTACCTTCCGGGAAAAGAGATTAGGACATATTTTACAATCATTGACAGAATGACACCATGTTGTTTTCAAGTGCTGAATATGTATCAAAATCATCTCTTGACCCTTAATTATATGAAATTCATAGATATTTTATGCATTATATTCTCCGACCATTTATGCACGCATTATATATGTTTTCCCATGCTGTATATTTCTTTGCTTAGCCGCCATGAACTAATATTGTGATTTTAATTATTTTGCTGCTATGACCGCAATGGCTCAAAGTCACTATGTTTGTGCAAGTAATTTGTAGTTTAATTACGTAATAATTTTAAACTACTTTTTATTTATTTTCTTTAATCAAAAAAAATTATATAACTTTAGTTTGCGAAACGGCTGTCATGTAAAGATCAAAAGGTAAGCTGTTGTCATGTGAAGACCAAATGGAAAGTTGCAATTCATATAATTTACATTATTAATAATGAAATAGTTTAAATACTGAAATAGTTTAAATACTCATTTTTTTTCATATTTAGGCATTATTATTTGATGAGAAAACTATTCACTCATTAACCTTAAACCCATCCCCCTACCAATTCAGCTGCTTCTGAAATGCTTTCGAATGCTTCAGGCATATAGTATGTGCCAAACCTCTAGTATATTTTTAGTGTCACTGACCATAGCATAGGAACCTATAAGTTATCTCCATTATTGTGTTGCATATACCCTTCGTACGTAATGCAATCTATCTATCTATCTATATATATATATATATATATATATATATATATATATATATATATATATATATATATATATATATATATATATATATATATATATATATATATATATTAAAATAGTCCTTTCAAATGAATTTTTAGCTGGAACGCATATCAGCGATTCAAGTATGGTAAAGGTTGTTTCGTAGGTACACCATTCCTGCATATACTGTGTGATTTTAAATTTTGAATAAATTTTGGTCACTTATTTTCATGTATTTTTCTTTATTTTTTTTTTCAATTTTAATGCTTTTGACTACATGACTTTTTCAAAAATAAACAGAGTGTAATTAATCCTATATTTTGTTTAATGTCTAGATTATGACGTGGGGTAATGTCCCCCTGGACAAGGTAAGACTAGCTTTGCTGCTAGATTTAGTAAGATTAGTTTGGTTTGGATAGTATATATTTTTTTTCTGCCCTACTCATAGCACCCTTTTCCCTCAATATTCCCTTATTTCTTGATGGATGTATTTACATAATTGTTGACACATTGAAGAACCCCATAGTCATAATTCCCCATCTTTTTTTTTTTTTTTATTTTTTTTTTACACTAATCATATAATTCCTTAAAATTGTGAGAGCAATTACCATTTCATTGCTTAGCATATCCCAGTTATCTACTATTTTTACACTAAAAAGTATCATTAGATAACGCAAAAAAGTTGTCTAAAGAAGCTTCAAACTGTGAGCTTTAGTTCCGGAGCAAACCATATCAAACTATTGCTTCCTTTCATTATTAAGTTAGATAATGTTATTCACTCGGTGTACACTAATTATGTAATTTATGATGTATGTGTGTGTTATACAACTATTACTCTTAGGAATATGGAGTCAGTAAGACTATTGTCTCTCTTCAATTTATGTGGCTATAACAATATAATTATTAGACAAATTACCCTCTATTAAAGGAATCTTTGTGTGTTATCTGTCACATTTGACACTAGCCTCGTTGTCATTATACAGTTAACAACAACAAAAAATGATGGGTATTTTTATCTATGCAGTATAATTTTGAATTATTATTAAAGATAATCCTTAGCAGGAATGGGTGAAGATGCTAGATCTACCTCCAGTGGCAGCTCAAAAATAAGGGGGGGGGGCGTAAAAAGGTTTCATGGCATTAATAAAGGTCGTGAGGAATGATACTTTGATATAAGTGCTCTAGAACTAGAAGGTACAGTCTGAGACCTCGTAGGAATCTTCTCAGAGCAAATTAACTTTTTATCGTAATTATATTTTATACGTACGATTCACTAAACTGTGCACAAAAGTAAAGATATGATAAGTATCAATAATTTGGAAAACCGATCACGAGGCGGGGGTTCAGAAACACGTGACTGTCCCATAGACAATTAGCTAGACTAAAAAGTTCCCCACCTGCGGGCCGCAAGGGAAGGTCCGCTCACCCTCAAGGGAGAACATCAAAGGAAAAAAAAAACTAAAAAGATCACATTCACACAACAGTCACGCTACGAAAGTAATATCGGAATTATGCAGTTTAGATATTCGAGAAAGCTGAGTTAGATTTACCCTCACTTGAAATCAGCAATACTTGGGGGGGGGGAGGGATATGATTTAAATGGGTAATTAGCCTACGCCTCCAACAAAATTGACAGGGCGTGTCACAGTAAGTTTTATATTTTGTAAGAAATTTTCTGTGCAGGATGTGAGAATATACTTCATCGGTGTGAATATGGATGACAATTGGAATTCGCAAAGCGATGAAACTAGACATCTTAAAAAGCATTCGTAATTTTAGAGAGATATGATATATATTACAAATCTCTCTATGTATTTATATACAAGGGCCATAATCGGCTCTATAGGGAAGTGGCCAAGTCAAAGCTTGTTGTTGTTGTTGTTTGAGATTAAAGCCAACTATGCGTTGGCAAGGCCCCTTGTCCAAAAGAAAGCCCGTAGGCAAGTCAAAGCGATATGCAAAGGAGGGGGTTCCTAGTCTCCCCGTTCTATCCCAATTGATTGACTTTTACGACACAAGGAGGAACACGAAATATTCTTGTTCCCCATGCCAGGAAAAGAAAAGAATATGCAAAGTAAGTGAGAAGAGAGAATAAACTATGGGCAGCAGTTGCTTCTAAAAGGAAAGAAAAAAATTCAGAGTAAGTAAGAAAGAAATAATGAACTATGGGAGGCAGGGGCTGCAGAGCTCTTCATTTGGATTGAATCAATCGATATAAGAAATTGTTGTAAAACAGAAAGAGAGAATTAAGTAGATGGGGATGATAACGAGTGAGAGTTGAAGCAGTTGCTGTTTGCAGATGATACTGTGGCTATGGCAGATTCAGAGGAGAAGCTGTGTCAGTTGGTGGCAGAATTTGGAATGGTGTGAGAGAGAAGGAAGTTGTGAGTGAATGTGGGAAAGAGTAAGGTTATGAGATGTACAAGAAATGAGGATGGTGCTGGATTGAATGTTATGTTGAATGGAGAGACACTTGAGGAAGTTGATCAGTTTAAGTATTTAGGCTCGTTCATAGCTGCAAATGGTGGACTGGAAGCAGATGTGTGTCACAGAGTGAATGAAGGATGTAAAGTGTTGGGTGCTTTGAAAGGCGTGATGAAGAATAGAGGGTTGGAAATGAATGTTGAAAAAGTTTTGTTAGAGAAAGTGGTTGTGCTGTCTGTGATGTATGGATCAGAGTTATGGGGTATGAAAATAAATGAGAGGCGGAAACTAAATGTGTTTGAGATGAAATGCCTGAGGAGTATGACTGGTGTATCTCGGTTGGATAGGGTTAGGAATGAAGTGGTGAGAGCAAGAACAGGTGTGAGGAGAGAAATTGCAGGCAGAGTAGATATGAATGTTCTGAGATGGATTGGCCATGTGGAAAGGATGGATGATGAAAGACTGCTGAAAAAGGTGATGAATGCGAGAGCTGATGGGAGAAATGCTAGAGGGAGGCCTAGGTTTGGGTGGATGGATGGAGTAAGGAGAGCACTGAATGATAGGAGGCTGGATGTGAGGGAAGCAAGCGAGCGTACTAGGAATAGGAATGAGTGGCGAGCAATTGTGACGCAGCTCTGATGGGCATCTGCTGTTACCACGGGGCTGCATCTTACACGAGGTAGCCCTGTGGTAGGGGCAGTAGGGGAGTTAGCAGTTGTGAAGTGATACAGGTTGTGGAAGAGCCGGGAGGAATGGCTGTGGCACTCCAGCAATGCCATCTGAACAGTCGCTAGCTCCCTCGTTATTGCCCATAAAGCAAAATAATCCCCTTATTGTTTTCTTTTTTTGATGTCGGCTACCCCCCAATTAAAGGGTGAAACAGCCTACGTGGAACTGCTATTGCAAACATCGCACTCCACTGTTTTATCCCCATTATTTAACCCTGGGGTTAAATAATTGGCAAAATTGTAGCATTCTATGTATTTTTTCTCACTACTATTTTGCTTTCCTTGTTTTTGGTCATTTTCTCCCATTTAGCTTTAGTATATGCAATATGTTTTCAAAAATTAACCGAGCAAATTTGTTATTGAATCTTTTGCCTTCCTTCTGTTGGAAGAAGAAGAGCTTTGTTTACAATTGCAGGTGGGTTTTAAAACAGAACTCATGAGAGAACTCTGCTAAGGATACCCCTAAGAAGCTGCTTAGAAATGTTTATTAGAGATAATATTTATGTAGGAAATGATCTATATAAAGAAATTTATTTCTAATTGTCTCGAGTACAGATAAAGATTATATAGAATCCAAATACTTATCAGAGAAAGAGAGATCCATGACAAGAGAATTCTGTGTTTCTATTTTTCAGCTGTGCATCCACGTTTAGGCATGGGATGTCAGTCGTGTAGTTATAAATAAACAAACCGAAGGGGCTCTTCCAAGGCAAACTGTCATAGCTAAACAGTGACAGTTCTTGTAAGTTTTTTTTATTTTCTTTTTATATCAATATGAAAAATACTGTACTGATTATTCAGTTTAGTGGTGCAGTTCTAACTGCTCATGAGGTAGCTCTTGGTGTTTAAAGTTGCCTGGTATATACAGTGTTTAGGCTTAAGATTTCCAAAATAATCTTCTTAGCGAATAATGATGTTTAAATATGTGCTAGTAATTTGTAATTTAATTACGTAATAATTATAAACTACTTTTTATTTATTTTTTTAATAAAAAAAATTATAAGCGGTTGTCATGTGAAGACGAAATGGAAAGTTGCAATTTATATAATTTTCACTATTAATAACGAAATAGTTTATATACCTATTTTTTCATATTTAGGCATCGTTATTTGATGAGAACACTATTCACTCATTAACCTTAAACCCATCCCTCTACCAATTCAGCTGCTTCTGAAATGCTTTCGAATGCTTCAGGCATTTAGTATGTGCCATACCTCTAGTATATTGTCAGTGTCACTGACCATAGCATAGGAACCTATTAAATATATCTCCTTTATTGTGTTGCATATACCCTTTGTACGTTATGCAATATATATATATATATATATATATATATATATATATATATATATATATATATATATATATATATATATATATTAAGATAGCCCTTTCTAATGAATTTTTAGCTGGAATGCATATCAGAGCTTAAAGTATAGTAAAGGTTGTTTCGTAGGTACGCCATTCCTGCATATAGTGTGTGATTTTAAATTTTGAGTATATTTTGGTCACTTATTTTCATGTATTTTTGTATTTTTTTCAATTTTAGTGCTTTTGACTACATGGCTTTCTCGAAAATAAACAGAGTGTAATTAATTCTAGATTTTGTTTAATGTCTAGATTATGACGTGGGGTAATGTCCCCTTGGACAAGGTAAGACTAGCTTTGCTGATAGATTTAGTAAGATTAGTTTGGTTTGGATGTATATTTTTTTTTCTGCCCTACTCATAGCACCCTTTTCCCTCAATATTTCCTTATTTTTTGATGGATGTATTTACACAATTGTTGACACAGGAAAGAGCCCCATAGTCATATTCCCCATCCTCTTTTTTTTGTTTTTTTTTAAACATATCTTTCCTTAAAATTATGAGAGCAGTTACTATTTCATTGCTTAGCATATCCCAATTATCTACTATTTTTACACTAAAAAGTATTATTAGATCCTGCAAAAATGTTTTCTAAAGAAGCTTCAAACTGTGAGCTTTAATTCTGGAGCAGACCATATTAAACTATTGCTTCCTATCAACTCTGTCAACACCATGGATGACTTAAAAACGTTACCATATTGCCCTGCATTTTTTCTGTCATAGAGTGGCAGGAAGTCCAAGGTTCTCAATGTTTCCTCATAACGGAGTTAGGCCTCATCTAATTCATGTAAATATATTTGAACAATCCTTTGTCCATTACATGAAGGCCACCCTTCTAATTGTTAACAAACCATGCATTGCCTTAACTATACCATTTATATACATATCCAGAGACAAGTCTGCCAGCACTTCTACTCCTAGATCTCTTTTGTTCACAGATTCGTTAAGATCCTCACCTGCTATGTATTTCTGAACTTGAGTATTCATGTACTCTTTCCGATTTTCATTACTTTACATATTTAAGTACTGGTATTGAATCTCATTAGACCGTGGCTCAAGCGGTAGCGTCCTCGACTCTGAGGCGTCAGGTCGAGGGTTCGCGCCCCGTCACGGTCTGAGGCTAGCAAGGGCATACACTCAGGGTAACGATTACATCTGCCAAAACAAGTCCTTCGCAAGAAGGACTGTCCTAGCCCTTGGTTGAAAAGGGAGTCCGTGATGTAAAACCGGAACAACAACAATTGAATCTCATTAGTTGCTTTTCTGACCTTTCTGAACTTTTCTGACTTTGCTAAACTTCCCTTCCACTATTTTCATCGTTTACTTTCTAAACAATATTTGCAGATATATTTAAACATTCATATATAGACTCTGACAGATCATTTACATACATAAAGAACAGAAATGGTCCTAATTCTGATCCCTGCAGAACCCCACTGCTCACCTCCCTTAGTCAGACACTGCATAGCTTACTCTGCCTACCTTGTCTTTTCCTTCTAAATCAGTTTATATCTACTTCAGGACATTCACACATGCTTTTGTTATTACTTGCAGCTTTTTGATGAATTTCCCTGGTGGAACAGTACCAAAAACATTCTGGAAATATAAGCATATGCAAGAATAGGCACCATATTTGCTTGTTTTCAGCTTATTTGAATCTCTCTTGATTCCATTGACTTTTAAAATTTGATGCAAAGTTCCACAGGTAATGGTGCAGCACAGTTCATAAGTGTATAATGGGATACATCCTCAGGTTCTACAGCTTATTAAACATCTATTTCCATTAGAGCTTTTCATACTTCTTTGGTAGCATACACAATGTTTTTTAATACTGGTCCCTGTTCTCACATTTCTGGAATATTAGAGGGTGGGGCATTCTCTACTGTAAATACTGACTGAAATTCCTTGTTCAAATCTCTGCAGATCTCTTTATATGTCAAAGTAATACTTCAGTGTGCCTTTTCCAACTCTAAATTGTTCTTAGAGCTTTAATTTCATTTGACAAAGCTGTGAAAAAATATAAGATTTACCTTAGCTCTCCTCATAATGTCACTCTCCTATGCCCTCTCTGCCTCTCCTCTTTTACATATGTACTAATTTCTTGTTTGTGTATAATTCTGCCAAGCTTTTATACTTTTTCTCTTTTAATACCTGTCCTGTATTCTTGACAGTCTTTTTGATTTTTTGCCCTCATCAGTAATTAATGGTATGTGTTCTCCGTATCAAGGGTACGTAAATTAGTCTTTTATGTATTTATGTATGTGTGTATATGGAATGGATCACTTCTTTTCAGTTGCTATAACGGAGAATAGGACTCTTGTTTTTTTGAAGTCAAAACTTAAGTCTTATTCACACTTGAGCTGTATTTATGCCATGATTGTCCCCTATGAAAATATATTGCAAAACAGCAAAGAGAAATTATACTATGATGTAAATTTAAGTAGAGCTTTTGGGAGTTATAGTAGAAAATTAAGTTTATTGGAATGCTTGTAATTATGTGGCTGATTCGTTGAGTAACAACTGCAAAATGAAATACAGTATTCCGAGACTAGGATGCAACATGTAGTTTGGTTTTCATCACCTATGCTAAGCCATAATCTGTATTTCTAAATAGTCTTGTTTGAAGTGTGTCAGTCTACTAACAAAACGTAGTTATGTTGGCTACTTACGAATAATGTAATTCTCAACTTGGAAGATTTTAAGGATTTAGGTACTGCTATTGAAGTGATTACATATCCAAGTTAAATACTTACACAGTTTGTAAGTAGGAAATGTGAGGAGAGATGTCATAAAATATGCGATTATTTCAGATGGTAGTCATGCCTTATATTTATTTTTTTAGTTTAAGCTTGTTTACATCTTAATATTTTGAAGAAGGTAAATTAATTCCCAGACAAAATACTGTTTGTTGTGGAGCTTGCGTGTGATTAGTATTGGGTGTTTTTGTTGAGTGTAGATAGTTATTTGTGTAGTTGCTTGCATATTAAGATTGAGGTAGTTTTAACGGTACGTAGTTGATGGGTATTAATGGATAATGTTTTCAGATTGCATTTTTGGTAGTGGTTTCGAAATATCAGTACTGCTATTCCTGTTTAAAGATAGAAAATATGAAGAAAGAACTAATGTACATTACTTTCAGGAAACCATGGTAGTATTAGCAAAAATGAAATTGGTTGTTGTTGTCTGAATGCTGGTAGAACTTGACCTTTTAGCCATTTACGTAATTGCATGTATAATTTTTATTGTTTACATGATTGGTTGTCATTGCTGAGTGCTAATAGTAGTTGGTCTTTTAGTCATTTGCATATTAGCTTGTATATATAGGTGTAACTTGTATTAACATACTATGATAGCTGGGATATTGTAGAGTAATATATGCAGGGGTGCTTTTTTGCAAGAGTTTGAGAATATCAGTAAGGCATATGCCCAAGGTTCAGTTGGAAAGTATGATGCATTGATCTACATTTATTTCAGGAAACCATGGAAGAATCGGAAGAATCAGAGATGATAGTATCATCACTTAGCATAAGTGATCAGTGGAATCTTCACAGCATTGAGACAATATCTTATTTACAGGAAAAGTAAGTTTGTTTACAAATGACTGTCAAACTAAGGAATGATAATTGTGCAAGCACTTCGTTCTGTAATACCAACCAAGTTAAATAATCCTTGCTGATTTACTCTTTGATTTTCAGAAATCCTTTATTTACTATCCACCTTTATTAGATATATTAATAAAAATTTCTCCTGACACTCGCGACATATCTGTTTTAGAGGTTGGGTTAATGGTTTTATTCATCAATACTTATTAATACTGTATCACTCCTTGCATGTGTATTTATAATTCTGTTTTTATTGATGGCATATTCTTTGGTAGAAGGGTTTCTTTGGGGTCTTTTGGTAATATTTATTGTTGTTGTTAAATTATTTTGCACTGTGGTTATATGGAGTGGATGTACTGGTTCTATTTAGTGTCACTCATCAATCATATATATTGCTCTGAGGCTTTTATATCCAGACATGGTGTGTTGGTGTGGCTGCTTAAACATCATCACTGGATATGACCTTTGTCTTACCACAGTAATATAATTTTGTTTGAGCATTTTTTCTTTTCATCTCCTTCTCAAGATGCATTTGTCTGTTTGTCTGATGATGCTTCGTTGTCTTTACATACATAATTATGCTTCTTTAGTTGTTAGGGTTGCTATTTCTGTCTGTACTCTGCTTTTGCATCCCTTACCAAAAGAGGAAAATAGAAAAGGGAGTTAACATATCGTTTGAGTGCTCAATCTTAAACTTTATGAATGTATTGCGAAGGAAATTTGTGATCCTTCTGTGACAACATCATTACTGACAGTAATGGAGGGATGGTACTCATGATCTCTCATCTTGGACTTTTGGCTAGTAATTTCCTAGGTATATATATATATATATATATATATATATATATATATATATATATATATATATATATATATATATATATATATATATATATATATATATATATATATATATATATATATATATATATATATATATATATATATATATATATATATAAATATATATATATATATATATATATATATATATATATATATATATATATATATATATATATATATATATATATATATATATATATATATATATATATATATATATATATATATATATATATATATATATATATATATTATATATATATATTATATATATATATATATATATATATATATATATATATATATATATATATATATATATATATATATATATATATATATATATATATATATATATATATATATATATATATATATACATACATACATACATACATACATACATACATACATATATGTCGTAGGACTTTTGGCTAGGTGTCAAAGGGAACATTGAACACACTCTCCAGTGTTTACTAGGATGAGGCCTATGTTTAAAAGGGTCACGAAAATATATGGCTGGTCCCATGGGACTCGGCATCTGGCGTTCAAATACCTCAAGAGGGTGTGAGATATAAACAAGTCCTTTATTCCCCATACCACACAGGAACACTTGTCCTAGATGTGAAGTACATGCCCGGGGGAGATACCCAATGGCAATAGGCAATTACCACCCACTCCTTTGCAATAGGCTCGTTGGAATAGCCCCTCCCCAAAATAGGCGGGAATCCACTTCGAACCTGGAGTTGATTTGCAGAATTGGATGTCAAGCCACGCCCTGCCCTTGGGGTATTTCAAGAACCACCCAAGGCAGACAGAGTTAGTTAGAACTTTGCCAGGGGCACGAATAGATCAGAGATTGAGCTAATCATAGGGTGGGGGCATTGAGGTGTCGAAGATGTGTTGTACTCTAGAATAAATTAAGATAAAGGAATCACTGCTTGTCCATTCTTACCTTGTACCCGTCTGGTACTAATAATTATAACGTAGCAAACAAAAGCATTACGTCATATATATATATATATATATATATATATATATATATATATATATATATATATATATATATATATATATATATATATATATATATATATATATATATATATATATATATATTTATATATATATATATATATATATATATATATATATATATATATATATATATATATATATATATATATATATATATATATATATATATATATATATATATATATATATATATATATATATATATATATATATATATATATATATATATATATATATATATATATATATATATATATATATATATATATATATATATATATATATATATATATATATATAAAAGGCAAGTCGCTACCAACTACACCACAGAAGGGTAAAGGGAAACAAACCTCACAGATTATATCTGCTATGGAAGGAATTAAATCATTCTATCTGAATGCCACTATGTTTATATTACAGTTTCCCCAACCTCACTTATGGTTTTGTTTTCGCATTGAATTCAACTCCCAATTTCATTCAGGACCAACAATAACCAACTAAGCACATATCGTATGTGAAAACATGAATAATATTTTACCCTGACTGGGACTTGAACCTGAGACTTATTATTACTAAGGCAAGGCGCTACCAACTACAAAACCCCCAGTTTATATCTGCTATGGTAGGATTGAATGCATTCTTTCTGAATGCCACTATTTTTATATTACAGTTTCCCCAACCTCACTTGTGGTTTTGTTTTCGCATTTAATGCAACTCCCAATATCATTCGGGACCAACAATAACCAAATAAGCACATTACATATGTGAAAACATGAATAATTTCTTACCCCGACTGGGAATTGAACTTTGGACTTATTATTACTAAGGCAAGGCACTGCTAACTACACCACAGAAGGTTAAAGGGAAACAAAGCTCACAGCTAATATCTGCTATGGTAGGAATAAACGCATTCTATCTGAATGCCACTATGTACATATTACAGTTTCCCCAACCTCACTTGTGGTTCCGTTTTCACATTTAAATCAACTCCCAATCTCATTCAGGACCAACAATAACCAAATAAGCACATTACATATGTGAAAACATGAATAATTTTTTACCCCGACCGGGACTTGAAGCTGGGACTTATTATTACTTAGGCAAGGCTCTACCAACTACACTGCAGAGAGTTAAAGGGAAGCAAACCTCACAGCTTATATCTGCTATGGTAGGAATGAATGCATTCTATCTGAATGCCACTATGTTTATATTACAGTTTTCCCAACCACACTCTTGGTTTTGTTTTCGTATTTAATTCAACTCCCAATCTCATTCGGGACCAACAATAACCAAATAAGCACATTACATATGTGAAAACATGAATAATATTTTACCCTGACCGGGACTGGAAGCTGGGACTTATTATTACTAAGGCAAGGCGTTACCAACTACACCAGAGAAGGTTAAAGGGAAGCAAACCTCACAGCTTATATCTGCTATGGTAGGAATGAACGCATTCTGTCTGAATGTGACTATGTTCATATTACAGTTTCCTCAACCTCACTTGTGGTTTCATTTTCGCATTTAATTCAACTCCTAATGTCATTCGGGACCAACAATAACCAACTAAGCACATTACATATGTGAAAACATGAATAATATTTTACCCCGACCGGGACTTGAAGCTGGGACTTATTATTACTAAGGCAAAGTGCTACCAACTACACCACTGAAGGTTAAAGGGAAACAAACCTCACAGTTTATATCTGCTATGGTAGGAATGAACGCATTCTATCTGAATGTGACTATATTCACATTACAGTTTCCCCAACCTCACTTGTGGTTTCGTTTTCGCATTTAATTCAACTCCTAATGTCATTCGGGACCAACAATAACCAACTAAGCACATTACATATGTAAAAACATGAATACTTTTTTACCCCGACCTGGACTTGAAGCTGGGACTTATTATTACTAAGGCAAGGCGCTACCAACTACACCGCTGAAGGTTAAAGGGAAACAAACCTCACAGCTTATATCTGCTATGTTAGGAATGAACGCATTCTATCTGAATGCCACTATATTCATATTACAGTTTCCCCAACCTCACTACTAGTTTTGTTTTCGCACCTACTTGAGCTAGTACATATTAAAATTTCCAGTATTTTCATTATTTTAGTGATAAAATAAGTATTTCCTAGCCTAAGAATAATAAAACAGTAAAAAATAGTAAAATACATAAATTTAAACAAGTAGCTCACAGTATTGCACCATGTACAATACGATACCGGTATCGGCGTTTCGGGAAACGAAAAGGGTCGCACCTACGTGATCTAGTACATATTAAAATTTCCAGTATTTTCATTATTTTATTGATAAATAAAGTATTTCCTAGCCATAATAAAACAGTAAAAAATAGTATAAAACATAAATTTAAACATGTAACTCACAGTACTGCACCATGTAAAATAGTGTACGATAGCATACACTCTATTAGCATCTTGGAAAACGCAAAGGGTCTTACCTGTGTGAGATAGTTCATGTGATGCTATTGGCTGATGGGTGGGAGACGACGAATCACAGAATTGTTTTTCTGTATGTTCTGTATCATGGGGTCTGATTGGCTTTTTGATTGAAGCTTCATTCTACCAGCATCTTCCATTGTCTTGCCTCACCCTTTCAGTCTGCTCATGTGTGCGCCGTTTGCATTGTGCTTCTTAATATGTTGTGCTTGTGATTTTGTGAAACTTTCATATTTCAACCTCTGCAATGCCTCCCGAGCATCCTTCATCTTCTACGGCTTCTGGTAGTAAGCCTAAACGGCAAAGGATGATGTTGACCATAACAGAAAAGGTAAAACTGTTAGATATGCTAAATGAAGAACAAAGTTCGCGGATGTCATCTGCCATTTCGGCATCAGTGAATC
>JAXCGZ010018991.1:0-2500 GCA_037179515.1 Halocaridina rubra | reverse complement strand
TCATCACATTCACGGTAAGTTTTCCTATCACTTTCATAAAAATTTACGTTGCTTGCTGTTATCTATAATGTTAAGGGTGTTTCTTTTAACAGTGCAGGGAGGGTAACTGAGGTACAGTACGTAAACGAAAAAATAATTGTAAATGAGTATGTGTGTCACGTCATTATCACCTCATTCACCGTAATTTTATCTGTCACTTTCATAAAAATTTTCGTTGCTCGCTGGTATTTATAATGTAAAGGGTGTTTTTTTTAACAGTGCAGGGAGGGTTTATACAGTGTAAACGTAAAAATATATTAAAATATCTATGTACATATAGGCGGATCCTACTTCGCGGATTTCCTGGTTCGCGCCGGGTCCCGGAATCAAACTACCGCAATAAGTGAGGCATCACTGTATATATATATATATATATATATATATATATATATATATATATATATATATATATATATATATATATATATATATATATATATATATATATATATATATATACACAGTGTTACCCCAGTTATTCGCGCTTCCTGGTTCGCTTTCTCACGCTATCGCGGTTTATTTTTGGATAAATTATTATTTCATTTCATGGGTATATGCAAGAATATTAAAATATTAAAACAAAAAATTCTCAGTATTTTAATTTTTTTTTTAATGAAAAAAACTAATTTCATTATTTAATTGATAAAAAAAAATTATATCCCAGCCTACGAATAATAAAACAGTAAAGAATAGTAAAAAACATAAATGTAGATAGATAGATAGGTACGTTTATTGACCACCTCTTTTGAAAAGTACAGTATAATCTTTACAAAAGGAATATTTGGTCCAAATTACAGTGAATAAATACAATAGATTTTGTACAATCATCAAATAAGTAGATGAATTTTAAATTAATATACATTGTACTAATAACTGAATGATATACGTACGTACAGTATAACTCACAGTATTGCATCATACGAAATAGTGTTCGATAGCGTACAATGTATTGGGGTCGCAGCTACGTGAGCTAGCATATACATTTATATTTCCAGTAGTTTCATGATTTTATTGATAAAAAAAACGTATTTTTTAGCCTAAGAATAATAAAACAGTAAAAAATAGTAAAAAACATAAATACTAACAGTATTGCAACATGTAATATACGATACCGCTATCAGCGTTTTGACAAAGACTCGTTCAGTCTAACTCACGTTTTGCTTGTGTTCGATAGCGTACAATGTATTGGGGTCGAAGCTACGTGAGCTAGCATATATATATATATATTTCCAGTAGTTTCATGATTTTATTGATAAAAAAAACGTATTTCTTAGCCTAAGAATAATATAACGTAAAAAATAGTAAAAACATAAATACTAACAGTATTGCAACATGTAAAATACGATACCGCTATCAGCGTTTCGGACAAAGGCTTCCATCATCTTCCATTGTCTCGCCTCACTCGTGTGCGCCATTCATGTTGTGCTTATTATTATTAATAAGTTTTGCTTGTGATTTTTTTACTCGCATATTTTAACCTTTGCAATGCCTCCCAAGCATCCTTCATCTTCTAAGGCTTCTTGTAGTGAGCCTAAGCGGCAAAGGAAAATGTTAACCATTGTAGATAAAGTGAAACTCTTAGATATGTTGAAAGAAGGAAAAAAGTTTGTGGATGTCGCCGCTATTTTACGTAAACATAAAAATTATTGTAAAATATGAACCTATTAATGTCAAGTCATCATCACCTTATTCATGGTAAGTTTTCCTATCACTTTCATAAAAAAATTACGTTGCTTGCTGTTATTTATAATGTAAAGGGTGTTTTTTTAACAGTACAGGGAGGGTTTATACAGTGTAAACGTAAAAATACATTACAATACCCTATGTACGTATAGGCTGATCTCTACTCCGCAGATTTCCGTGTTCGCGCCGGGTCCCGAAACGAACTACTGCGATAAGTGAGGCAACACTGTATATATATATATATATATATATATATTATATATATATATATATATATATATATATATATATATATATATACATACAGTGTTCCCCCGGTTATTCACGTTTCTTGGATCGCGTTCTCACTGTATCGCTATTTTTGGGGGGGGGGGGGGGAATTTTATTTTATTTTATTTTTTTTTTAAAGATTATTGTGACATCAGGTTGTAAAGAGAAAACAGAGATGGAGAGTGTAATGACCTGTCAGATGTGAAGGGATTATAAAAGATGTAAAATACCTATGTATATATTGTGCTCCTATTTCACCTATCGTGGCTGATCCGGAACCGAACCCCCGCGTTAAATGAGGGATCACTGTTTATATATATATATATATATAATATATATATATATATATATATATATATATATATATATATATATATATATATATATATATATATATATATATATATATATATATATATATATATATATATATATATATATATATATATATATATATATATATATATATATATATATATATATATATATATATATATATATATATATA
>JAXCGZ010018990.1:115000-138727 GCA_037179515.1 Halocaridina rubra | reverse complement strand
GTATAATGATGATGATCTTTTCTTATCGTAATCCTCTTTGTACTGGTGGAAGAAGCCTCCGCGGGCGCTTATTTACTATATTTAAAAAAAAAAAAATTAATATAGTAAATAAGCGCCCGCCGAGGCTTCTTCCACCAGTACAAAGAGGATTACGATAAGAAAAGATCATCATCATTATACATTATATATACACCCACCCTACCTCTGTCATATGTCTATCTAATCTACATTTGAAGGTGTCTAAGTAATACAATTCAGAATCTGAATTCCAGATCAAAACTTAGCACGAGGGTCTGCCCCTCTCTTTTTTCTCTCTTACTTTATTTAATTTTCGTGCTTTTCCCTCCAATTCCCTTATATCCTTAATCCCCTCCCTTTTTTTTTCCCCTCCTATTATTATCCTACTAGGAATACTCTTCGGTATAACCAAGCCAGTTTTCACCAATTTCCCTTCTGAACCTAAATTTATCAATATTAAATCCGTTACCCATTACGAGTTCTGGTTTGATCATGAATTTTTAAAACTTTATTAATATCACCCTTGTTAATCCCTTTAAACCATTTATACACCTCAATCATATCTCCCCTAACTCTGTGCCTCTCTAGAGAATGTAGATTAAGTTTTTTTAATCTGTCATATGGTAGATTTAGGCATTGCAAAATTATTTTTTTTTTCCTTTTTAGTCTTGCTTTGGTCATTTATAATTCTTATTTTATCTTTGTATACATTTGCAGATAGAGGTTCGTACTCCTGCATCCTCCTCCTCTTCTACCACATAAGTTACTTGCTCACTGCCACCATGCATGTCCCAGTGTACTGTATAACTGTTGCCCACTGCATAATAGAGTAAAGTATAGTAATGTATATTAATTTCTTGCTGTAAAGTGAATATGAATATCTTTTGTATGCTCTTAAAAATAGATACAGGGCTTTCTGCTTTGCTATGTAGTAATAAAATATTTTTTTACTTATCTTATATCTTTGGCATGGTGTGTCTATGTAAGATCTGGAACGTATCTATGCCCTTTATCATTGTTTCCTATGGAAAATAACTCGTTTTTTCACGCAATTTTCCATATACCCGACCCTTCTGAGAACCTATCTAGGCGTTATTCTGAGAACTAGGTGTATATGAAAGGTGTAAATGGAGCCTGCAGTAGCTCAGTGGTTAATGTTTGACTCGACTCCATTGCGGGGTGTTAGGAAGGGCAGTCAGCCTTAATTCCCCAGCCCCAACCTGTCTGTGCTTTCAGGCTATTTAAGACGTTTCACTGTCACACGTCTAATGTTATAATTATAGAGCCTGGGATAGGACCAGCACCAAGTTGAGCTATCTTGTTTCCCCAGTTGTCATATAATATAAGCAGTTTGAATGTAATTATATATATCATAACCCAGCTGCAGGAAGATTACACCAGCTCAGCTTGGTGTTGGATCTAAGCCCGTAGAATTACAAACCTTGTTGTTAGGGACCATATGGAGCCTGTGATTCGCATTCCAAAATTCTTAAATTTTTAAAAATATTCTCATACTAAACTTATTTGTGCTCGTTCGTGGTATTTTGTCTCCAGTACTGCTAATACAGTACAGTGGTAACGCACTGGCCTCGCATTTGCGAGGTTGACAGATCGGTTCCCTCTCAGGACCGAGAGTTTAAGCTGTTTACTGAGAAAGTTACTGCTGTGGATGGGCACCACAGTGGGGGGTTGGGCTTGCCCCGGTTGACGTTCTGAGGAGCATCTGAGATGAATATCGGAACTGAAACACCGGCAACCTTTAACCTTTAATGTAAGCTTCATTGATTATTACTAGTATCTCAGTTATTTTTCAGTTTTCTCGGAAACCTATTATTATCATAACATGAATATATCTCTAGTAACCTCGAAATTCAGGATTAACGTTTTCAGTCTGTATATTTTAACATTCATGGTCAACCTTTTAATTTAAGCAACAGTAGTTAGCATCAAATGATTGTTACCACGTTTGTTCGCTGTTTTATGTGTTGCTCTTGCTTCCCATTGTAAGGGTGAATACAGACAGGTTGAAGCTTGGGAATTAAGGCTAGATGCCCTTCCTAATGCCCATGTTGGGCTTCATCACGGGTGTCACACATTCAGAGTCAAGTTTTTAAACCACTACCTTGGTCCCCCTCCATGTTGTGTACTTGATGCTCATTCTTTTAACCATTTATTTTGGCCACTGTCTATTTAAGCACGTAAGTTTTTGTCCTATTTTATAATAGAAATTTGGAGATCTTAGAAAAGGCTTCCTGGCCCTCGAACGGCCTGATGTTGGCCGAAATAATCATCTCTGTGTTGGAGAATGTTGTCACTGATTTTCATGCCGGTATGTAAAAAATTTGACATTTGTTTATTGATGTATATAATTGTTTTCTTTGTGCCTTTTAAGGAGATGCTGTGATGTTTTTGGTACAGTTTTTTGCTTAGTGATTTTTTTTTATTTGCTGTTTATGCTGTATAACTTTAGGGGTGTATACCCCGAAGAGGGCCAGGAATTCCTCCGCTTTGTTACCCTGTGCCTTGTAATAGTTTACAAAATTGAACAGAGGAAGGACACTGAAAATCCCTTTCTTTGCATATCCTCCCACCAAGAGTCAAATTTTTGTTCTGACTCAGCCACCCACCTTATAAAGGGGGACTACAGCTTTTGTATATCTAATAGTGATATATATTGCAAGATTACACGATTACAAGATAAATATATGAAAATTAAATATCTGTATCTAAAATCTAGGAGGCCCGTCTTGGTCACCTTGACAAAGTGGTAGTGCTCGCAACTTTGAATTTTCAGGATGAGGGTTTGTGGCTTGCCACGGTCTGAGGCTAGAAAGGGCATTTACTCAGGGTAATGATCACACCTGCCAAAAGCAAATTCCTTTGCAAGAAGACACTATCCTAGCCCTTAGTAGAAAATGGAGTTTGTGATGTAAAGCCAATCACAGTAAGGAAGCCCATTTGTGATACAGTATATTAAAATCACTGCTATATTTCTGGCCCTACCTGTACCCCCTTTGAAGCACAAGTGAGTACATAATGTTTCATTTTGTATCCACTTGTACTTGAGAAGGGGTCTAGTGAGGACCCAGAATATGCGATACTTTTCATAACCAGTTTCACTAATGGGCTTCCTTGCTAATTGATGATGTATGTTAAGTGTATCTCCTTATTTGTAACCTTTATTCATACCCAGGTGGGAATATAGAGGTACAGATGGCAGGTCACGTTGCTCAGTGGAAAACACTCGCTTTCATCGGTGCTATACCATCTGTGTCAGACATCATTAGCTGTTCAAGACTTAAAAATCTTGGCTGAGAAATTTAGAGTGAAAATTGCATTCAGTCAGTATACCCAGGTATGTTAATTTTATTACATTTAGGGTGAAAACTGCATTCAGTCAGTATGCACAGGTATGTTAATATAATTACATTTAGGGTGAAGTTTACATTCAGTATAAAGAGGTATGTTTTCTCAATTAACTTGAGGGTGCAGTTTGCATTCAGTCAGTATACACAGGTATGTTAATGTATTTAAATATGGGGTGAAGATTTCATTCATTCACTATACACAAGTATGTTTTAATTATATTAAGGGTGAAGATTGCATTCAGTGAATATTCATAGGTATGTTATTGTAATTATAATTTGGGTGAAGATTGCATTCAGTTAGTATACACAGGTATAATTTTTTTTATTTAATTTTGGGTGAGGATTGTGTTCAGTCAGTATATGCAGGTATGTTTTTATAATTGAATTTAGGGTGAAGATTGCATTCAGTCAGTATACAGAGGTATGTTGTTTTAATTAAATTTAGGTGAAGATTGCATTCCATTAGTATACACAGGTATGTATAATTAAATTTGCTTGAAGATTGCATTTCGTTAGTATAAAACAGGTATGATTTTTTTTAATTAAATTTAGGGTGAAGATTGCATTCATTCAGTATATACAGGTATCTTGTAATTAAATTTAAGGTGAAGATTGCTTTCAGTCACAATACATAAGTATGTTGTTTTAATTACATTTAGAGTGAAGATTGTATGTTAGTATATGCAGGTATGTTTTAAATAAATTTAGATTGAAGATTGTATTCAGTCAGTATACACAGGTATGTTGTTTTAATTAAATTTAGAATAATTATTGCATTTTGTCAGTATACCCAGGAATGTTGTTTCAATTGAATTTAAAATGAAGATTGCATTTAGTATAAACAGTTATGTTCTTTTAATTATATTTAGGTGAAGATTCCATTCAGGTAGTATGCACAGGTATGTTTTGTTACTTAACCGTTCCAGTACAATTATCGTCTTACGTCGAGTTAATGAAAATTTTGGTGGTTCTCATGTGTAATTGTCATTTGGTTTTCCACGAACTTGTTTTAAAACTAATAGGGTGCCAGGCAAGCTCCCATGGTGTTCCTATATTTATCTGGTGGTTATGGCGTTTTTTCCCATATATAAGCTTACAAACCGTGTGGACAGTTAGTGATCAGACATGAAGGTGCATCTGTTTTGTGGGCATGATTGTAGAGTGGGAGGTGCTCTCGCTCACCAACATGAAGCCAAGCCTACAAGGTCATATGTCATCTGTTTAATCCAGTATTGCCGTTATTCTCATTTGCTTTTGTTCTCTCTCTTTTCTTTAGGAGAATATGAAAATTTTTTTTAAGCTTGTTTATGAATTGATGAATTTTGGGTACTTGACATGGGATGAATATTGTGCCCTTCTTTAAGATATATTTTCTTCCTATGGATATCTCCCCTCAGAAAGAATATTATCAAGTTCTTTCATCTGTTTTCATAGTTATCTACCTGGGTTTTTTGTGCTGTATCTAGCTAGCTGTATTCTTCCCCCTTCCTGATGTATTTTTCTCTCTTTAAAAGTTAAAGTTTTTGCTTTTAACTCGGCCAACCCCCTCAAATGGGGATTACGGCTTATGTTTAGAGATAGATATTTCAGTTTTGCTCTTATGCCTTCTGCAAATTTAAAAAAAATTGCCTTTTGAAAAAAAAATAATTTTGACCATAATCAGGCTCCATGGAAAAAAAAAGCATTACTTTTTTGTTTTTTCTTAAATTTCACACTAAGGACATTGCATGTCAACAACTTAGCCAGAATGCTTGACAGCTGGTCTTCATGTCAATAGTGATGTCAGTATTGTACCATTTTATATCAGTTTATTTTTTCTATCACCTCTTTCCCTTTTGCACGTCTAGTTGCTTCTCTAGCTACACTCATATGGTGTCTAGTCTTTGACTTTTTCCATCTGGGCTTGTTGCCTGGCTTATGATGATAATAATAATAATACAAAAATTGCAATGTAACTACGTGTTTTGAAATGTCTTGAAATAATCTATCATCTTTGTCGGGAATCACACTTAGGGACTCATAGACTGCAACCCCACAACTTAGTCCACTGTACCACAGATGTATTTAAAAGAGAGGGAACTGGAACATTTACTTATGTCACACATAATAATAATACTGCTTTTGACCTTCTAGGAAAACAAAGCAGCTGTAGTGGGAGCGTTACTAGAGTGGTTGGTTTGCGGCGAGGAAGTTGCTCCCCTTTTGGATGGCTTTCTGAGATCCTGTTTCATTTGTTACGGCCTAGATTGCGTCGGAGCGCTGGCAGGTTTTGTAACGGATACTTTAGCTTCTGCCAACCAGGATTGTTGGGTATGGCAGGAGGCTCAGTGGGAGGATAAGGTCTATGCTGTCGTTAATGTTATCACTGATGTGCAGGTAAGTTTTGCAGTATTTTTCATATGAAACTGTAGCCTTCCATTTCTTGTCTCCTCTTCGTTCTCCTCCTCTTCCTCTTTCTACTACCACTACTCCTCTTCCTCTTACTAATACTACTCCTCCTCTTCCTCTTCCTCTTACTACTACTACTACTCCTTTTCCTCTTACTACTACTACTACTACTACACCTCCTTCTCCTTCTCAAATTGATTCTTATTCTCCTCTTCCTCTAACTTCTCATTCAGTAACAATATTTTGTCCTCTCTGGTAGGAATCCAGACTAGAAGTAGTGTCGTTGCATTCTGCAAATGAGGTGTCTCTCTTCTTAATAGTTTGGTTGTTCTGTTTTCTATCTTAATATTGCAACATATGTCATGTGCAATTTTATGTACTTTTTTTTATGAGTTAACACCAGGATGGCCAAAGGAAATGGCCCTAATTGGGCCTGGGCACCAGGAAAATGTAAAGCAAAAAAGAAACAGAGATGGGGGTATTGAAACCTGTCAGATACGAAGTGATAATGAGGTATGTGAATTACATACACCAGAATAATCAACGTAGATGTAGGTATATGAAAAGAACTGTAACTGAAGGAAGACCTGACTTCAAGTTAGCCTGGCCAGTCCTTTGTAAGTTCTAAAGATTTTCAGAAATAGTCACAACAGTGTATGTACGTGGGTGTATGTAGTCTATTTTGTAAAGCTGTTTGATCATATTTTGTTTGTCTGTATCAAATAGGTTCGTGCTCAGTGCATAGTCGAATGTATTCATGTAGCTCCAGTTCCGTTGAGTGAGGGAACGAAAGCCATGTGTGATTTGGACTATCAGTAAACACTTCTTTGAGTCCGTAACTTGAAACTTGAGGATCAGAGGTGTCTCGTAGGTCTTAAGCTCATCTTGAGGAGATACTCACTTCAGCCCAGCCACCTCGATAATCTACAGTACGGTGAGGTAATTGTCTTCTCTGACTACTTTTGTAACATTATCACAGATAACATGTTACTTGGGGGATGCTGTTTAGGCATCATCTTCTTTAGCAACGTCCATTTTGTCAGGGCCAGGATTTCAAAATGTAATAATCGTCTTTACACCAGAACATCTGTCGCCAAAATGGGGTTGGAGCCTAAATGGCCAGTGCCAAAATGGTTATGCCGAAATTTACCAGTCTCTGTGTTACTAATTTCTGAGGATTCATCGTTTATTCAGATGAGTGTTTATACAGGGGGTCCTCGAATTACATCACAGTTCCGTTCCTCAAGACATGTAACCCGATTTTCCACGTGAGTTGGAACACACATAAATAAGCACCTACATTTTCCACTTATGCTAATGCAGTAGTGGTAAAATTTCTCCCTTTTCCAAGCATTTCACTATCTTTACTTTCACTTCCATGGTGCTGGCTGTACTTCTCTTTGAAGCATTACAGTCCGAAGAGACTAGTTTATGCTTGAGAGACAATACAGCCAAAAATTATAAAAAAAGTTGCAAAATAATTTTTGGGATATGCGTTGTAACTACGACAAATTTCAAGTCAAGGACATCAGAAACTTCTATGACCTTAGGCTAAATCTGAATTCATAGTGCCAGTAATCAAAAACTGCATTTCAAATATACATTTACTAGATATTCATTAAAACACTGAATATTCTTGGATATTCATTACACACCTCTTATTATCCCTTCGCTTCTGACAAGTCATTACACTCTCCATCTCTGTTACTTTTTACTTAATGTATTCTTCGTGCCCAGGCTCGTTGGGGGCAGTTTTTTTTTTATTTTCTTGGCCTGTCCTGGTGTCTCAAAAAAAAACAAAACGTAAGTTTTAGTTGTTGTTGTTCCCTAAGCTGCTGATCCCGGCCTTTCCATTAGAACTCTCAAAGAGTGCATATTGTATTGTTGTCCAATGTGGTGATAAGTAGGTATAATTGTTTTTCGGTTTCATTAATACACAAAGTATTTTTTTCATGTTGATAGATATGAATGTAATTTTAAACTTGCTTTTTCCTTTCTAGATTATACTGAGAAAAATGTTTTCCCGAGATGGTGACTCCGTCATGGAAGACGCTTTGCAGGTCGTTGGAATTTATAAGCATTTGTCTCGCGTCGATGCTTATCACTGGCGGGCTGTTCACCTCTTGACGGCTGGGTGAGATCGGTGACTGTGCTTGTCATTATTATTATTATTATTGTTATTATAGCTATTATGGTTACCGTGGCAAAGTGGTAGCGTTCGCAGCCCGCTATGGTCTGAGGTTAGAAAGGGCATTCACTTAGGGTAATGATCTTACCTGTCAAAACCAAAGTCCTGTGAAAGAAGCACCATCTTAGTCCTCAGTAGAAAATGGATGCCATGACGTAAAACCAATCACATTATTATTATTATTATTATTATTATTATTTTTATAAGCATCAATCTGTAATCTACTAGGCTCTTGACCTTATTTTAGGAATTGTGAATGGTTACAATCTTATAAATTTGTATTTGTAGATTTCTTAACGCCAGTAATGCTGATGAGCTGAAGAAGTTAATCCACAGAGTAGATGAAAAACTTCAGAGAGTTTTGTGCAACAAAATGACTGCGTTCATCAAGCAAGTCCTCTATCATCCTAAAACAGCCTCGGTATGTATCGCTATTAAGTACATGTATAGATGTGCAGCATAATGCTTCTTTATCCCCAAGGAGCTAAGAGGAGTTATTGAGGTATGTGCTGGATCATGGTGAATGCATGTTTCTTGACACAGCCACCTTCTTACGAGGGGGAATGGGCCCAGGTATACTGTCTAGATATATAGATAGATATTGCTTGTACTCTATATTTGTTGTTACTTGGAAGTGTCGTTGCCATACCATTCTTATTTTTATTCCATTTCATGTTCTTGGAGTGGTTAGAGTGCTTGAATCAGGAGTTGACAGAGTTGTGTTTGAGTCCTGTGAAAAGATAGGAGGGGCTTCCATTGCTATTCCATTCATGTTCTGAAGCACCAGGAAACCACAGTGGTGGAACAGTTAGAACGCTTGAGTCGGGAGTTGACAAAGCTGTGTTTGAGCCCACTGCAGGATGTTGGGAAGGGCATCCAGTATTAATTCTTTAACTCCAACCTGTCTGTGTTCACTCCCACTCAAATGGTGATTAATAATGACACATGAATCCACAACAAAAAATTATGATGACATGTGCTTTGCCATGAAGTTTTGTATATTGTTATAATTATTATTATTATTATTTTTATTGCAATACTGGTATTCCATTAATATATTGTTTATATTGTCAAGTTTTTGTTTATATATATTTTATAGTGCAAAGAAAAATGCAAGGCTGTGACCGGAAGTGTGTTGGCTTTAGAGTAACTTATGAAAAAATTGTTCCCGGTGACCAACCCCTTTCATGTCGATGAGGAAGATATCTTTTCTGTCATCAGAAATATAGACACAGTGCAGGTATGATTATCGTATAGTTTTTGGTTAATAAGAGGACCACGTTAGCAGTTGTTTTTATGTCTAGTTTTTCATGTAGATTTGGTTTAATAAGGGGACCACACGGTAGTGGTTGTTTTATGGCTAGATTTTCGTATAGTTTTTAGTTCATTAAGAGCACCACAGTGGCGGTTGTTATCATATAGATTTTGGTTAATAAGGGAACCACAGTAACGATTATTTTATGTATAGTTTTCATGTAGTTTTGGTTTAACGAAGGTACCATAGTTGCATGGTGGTTAGACTACTCTGCTGGGGAAGTGACAGACTCATGGTCAAGCCCACCTTGGGGCTTGGAAGGGCATCTAGTTTTAGTTCCTTAGCTTTTATCTGTCTTTGTCCTCCTCCATATTGGGGATTAAAGACACATTTTTGTAGTATCTCTTGACTTCTCTCACACACCATGCCTATTCGCATTCAAGGAGATGGTGGTAGTTCACTGGTAGAGTGCGCGAGTTGAAAAGTGACCGATGCGGATTCTGTCCCACCACGGGGCATTAGGAAGGGCATCCATCCTTAATCTTTAGCTCCAGTGAGCCTTTGTCCACTCCATTTGTATTACTGAATTATTATTTTTTTTTTTACCCCAGGATAGGCAAATAAAATTTGTTTCATTTGGTTTAGGTGCAAAAAAAAAAACATAAGTAAAAAGAAACAGAGATGGGGTGTTGTGGTATGTTAGATGTGATGGTTTTGGCACATGAAACGATACACCCAATTACAAACAAGGGTGAAAAGATAATTGTAAATATTTGAGGACTGGTAATAGTGATAGGATTGGTTTAGGGTTTGCAGCCTGCCATGGTCTGAGGTTAGAAAGGGTATTCATTCAGGGAAATAGTCACTTGTCAAAACCAAAGTCTGTGACATAAAACCAATCACAGTAATATTAGTGATGGGGTTTGTGGAGTTCACTGTGTTACATCGATATGGGTGAGGAGCCAAGAGGAGGAATTGATATGTGTTATCTTCTTGAGAATATGTATGCTTTGACCTATAAGGGGTGATAATGACTATTGTATATGTATGTAAGAATATTTGAAGCTGTCATATTCTGGGCATTTTGTTGAGTCTTTGTTATACTAGTAAATGACTTGCATCATGAAATACTTTTAATTTACATAGGTTCTACCTTCAGATATAGTTAAGATGTATATTTCAGTCGTAATTTATTAAGACACCTGTAAGAGTTTTTCAAACTCGATGCTTGTCATGCCTATCTTAGAAACATCCATCCTTTTCTTCCACCTCATTAACAATTTTATGCCATTCCCAATGAGGGAGGGAACAAGAAAACATCCTTAATCTCTCATGTGCTATAAAATTCGACTAAATGGGGCAGAGCAGATGGACTTGGAATTCCCTCCTTTTGTATTATCCTCCCACAAAAAGTCTTTTTATTTTGCTTTGACTCGGCCATGCCTCTTAAATGGAGGATGATGGCTTTTATTTATAGATAAATATTGTTGTACTGAGGATCACATTCATTGTAATAAATTTGAGGATATATTACAGGTCAAGTACGAGGTTTACCTAACACTTCATGAACTCAAGGATAAACATGCTATCAAGAAGATTTTCGAGGAATATGCTATAAATTAGTACATGAATTTCATTAACCAAATCAATGTGCAGGGAGAACACAAAATTGCCGCTACCCGAGCTGGTAGCATTACTGGCCAAATTGTGGTGTCAAAACGAGCAATGACAGAATCTGTGAAGAGCTGTGCTGATACAAATAACTTTCATTCCCTCCAGTATTTGGCATATCTCCTGGGTGTGCACAGGGAAGATGTGTACTTCATTTTGGGGAGCTTGGCTGCCAGGAATGGAAGATTTGAGGAAGCTATGAAGCTTTGTCGGTAAGGATTAATTTTCTTTATTGTCCGTTTGTGCTTTCTGTGAAAGTTTAAAGGGAAGAGACTGGACTACCCCCTCCGTGTTGTAAAAGTTGACCGAATGGTTTTGAGTGAGGGGAGTGAGAATCTTTTTTGTTCGTTTGTGGTTTTCAGAGACAGTTTAAGGGGGGGAGACTGGACTACCCCCTCTGTGTTCCCCTGCTTGTCATAAATGTTTGGCAAACAGTGCCCAGTGAAGGGAGTGGGAATATGTCCTCTGTATTTTCCGTCCACAAAGAGTCACGTTGTTTGTTTTGACTCGGCCACCCTACTTTTTAAAAGGGGATTAGGGGCTTTTGTATATAGATAGATGAAGCTTAAACCTGGATAATAGATCTGGGGTTGGAAGAAAAATAAAAGGTTAACATCATTTAATGCTTTTAGCATACAGATACTTAACACTAATATAAGTAGAGATGTATCAGGGTATAGCTTTTAGCTCTTCATTTGTTTATTTATTATATTCTTTGGCTGTTACTACCATGATAAAAGCAACAAGAGAAATCATAAAGTGTAAGTAAAGTATAATATAATGAGAGGGGTTTTGTGAATGTGCAGTTTTCCAACTCATTAGTAATATATATGGAATGGCTACCTCATAATCATCCCCCAAGTTATTTTGTTCTTTTAAATTTTTAGATGTCAATATTAACTCCTCTTGATAGAGGTGGACTCAGACAGGTTGGAGCTGCGGAATTTTGACTGAATGCCCCTATTAATACCTAGCAGTGTGTCAAACACAGGTTTTCACTTACCATGTCGAGTGCTGTAACCACTGTGCTACTGCCTAACTACTACTTTTTTCTTTTTTAATGTGTCTCTTAATCTACATATGGGGATGGACACACTTATTGAAGCTGGGGAATCAAGGAAGGATGCCCTTCCAAACTCCCTGATGTGGACTCCAATACCGGTCTGCTACTTACTGAATCGAGCTCTGACAACTTTTTCATTCTCTTTATATCTTTAACCTATTTTACTGCCTTTTATCTTGTTTAGTAAAATGACATCTGTGCAAATCACGCATACATAGTTGTTATTCTTTGTTTTATGTGTTACTATTCATCCCCATTTAAATGAGGGTGGACCCAGAGGTAGGAGATGGAGAATGAAGGCTGGTTGCCTTTCCAAATACTTTGCAGTAGACTCCAAGGCAAGTTTATTGTTTCCTAAGCCAAGAGCTTTAACCACTATGCCACCACGGTCCCCCCAAACCACAGATACAGAGTTGTAAGTATAATTGAGATACATGTTGGTCACGTATCTAGTGGTCACTATGGCTATGTGATAGTGCTTGCCACTATGAGTAGTCAGGTCGACTGTTCACTGTCCGCCATGGTCTGCAGTTAGAAAGGGCATTCACTCAGGGTAACAATCACACCTGCCAAAACTAAAGTCCATTGCAAGAAGGCACTGTCCTAGCCCTTAATAGAAAAAGGGAATCCGTGATGTAAAACCGATTTCATGTATGCTGTTAGAAAGTGTCGAGAAATTTAAGTTTTATATTTTAGCTCATTGTTCTCCAGCCCCCATCCCTTCTCATATACAAAGGTTCAAGTTATTCAGCTCCTTCCAGAATGATAATGGAAGACACTCCGTAACGGAGCACATGGCGGTTGTTGTGGAAGTGCTGAAATTAGCTGTAGAGAGCCAGCTAGTCCACTCTTCGTTATACATGAATAACTCTACTTAAATGGAGCAAAATTCAAATATCAAGTGTCACACTGACCTCAACAATGTCATATATGTATTAGTGTCGTCCGCTTTGGTGCTGTGTTGCCCAGGTTAGTGAAAGAGTAGTTGAGAGATATTTTGATAAATGCAGTTATGCTCCTGAAGAGTTTTGACAGTGTTCAGGCTAGGACATGAATGTTAATTCATTTTATTTTTTAAGAAAGTCCTAAATTTACTGCTATATTTATTTTATTACATTTGAGTAAGTGATTAGAGTATATTTAATTTGTATGAGGAAATTCAAGGTTATCTTTTAAGTGTATACTTATGTATATATTTTTTTGTGTTTATACTTAGCTCTCATAATTTCTTTGTAATGTACAGTATAGTATAATTTTTTTTTTCTTCAGAGATATGAAGTACAGTGTTCCTTCCATTATCGCGATGGTTTGGTTCCGGGACCCGGCGCGAGACAGGAAAATCGCGGAGTAGGATCAGCCTATATGTACATAGATATTTTAATTTATTTTTTTCGTTTACACTGTATAAACCCTCCCTGTACTGTTAACAAACCACCCATTACTTCATAAATAACAGCATGCAATGTAAATTTATATGAAAGTGATAGATAAAATTACAATGAATGAAGTGGTAATTACATGTCATAATCATGTACATAGGTATTTTACAATTATTTTTACGTTTACGTACTGTATAAACCCTCCCTGCACTGTTAAAAAAACACCCTTTACTTTATAAATAACAGCAAGCAACGTAAATTTATGTGAAAGCGATAGGAAAACTTACCGTGAATGAGGTGATGACGACGTGACATACACATATACATAGGTATTTTACAATTATTTTTACGTTTACGTACTGTATAAACCCTCCCTGCACTGTTAAAAAAACACCCTTTACATTATAAATAACAGCATGCAACGTAAATTTATGTGTACGTGATAGGTAAACTTACTGTGAATGAGGTGATGATCATGTTTCTTGACCCCGGAGGAAATTATTTTGCAGCCAATAAAAGCTTTACTGCTGCTTTTTGGGGGAGAAGAGCATGGTAATGGGGAGTTGCTGTCGCTGTTTCTTCTTTTGTTAGAAGATGGTATGGTAAGGAATCATGGCATTGTCGAGAAAATTACAGAAGGTCACCGAACGAATCATATTATCGTCATATTCCTGCGAGAGTTGTTGGGCTGCTTTCACATGTTGATATATGGCTGCCAGACGTTCGAGTGTAAGGCCAGGTTCTTCAATTTCTTCGTGCGTTTCCTGAAGTTATTCCTCTTCTTCGCTAGCTGATTTCGTCATTTCTTCCAAGTCTTCATCACTCAAAGGCTGCGAGTGGCAGTCAATCAGTTCATTCACATCTTCGTGAGTCATATCTTTAAAGCCTTCTCCTCCTAGCAATGTTACGACCCTCTTCGCTGATTTATCAAAAGAAATGCTCGCTGTTTTCCTGATCTTTGCCTCGTCCTTTTTGATGTAGCGAACAGTAGATTCATTGAGGCCAAAATAGCGGCCGACATCCGTGAATCATTTTCCTTCTTTCAACATATCTAAGAGTTTCACCTTATCTACTATGGTTAACATCCTCCTTTGCCGCTTAGGCTGACTACCAGAAGCCTTAGAAGATGAAGGACGTTTGGGAGGCATTGCAAAGGTTAAATTACGCTTGAAAACACAATCACAAGCAAAACGTATTAATAAGAACAATGTGAACAGCGCACACGTGAGTTAGTCTGAACGAGTGAGGCGAGACATTGGAAAATGGTGGGAAAAGCAAACTGCAATGAAAAAGCCAATCAGACCCCATGATACAGAACATACAGAAAAACAATTCTGTGATTCGTCGTCTCCCGACCTTTCAGCCAATAGCATTCCATGAACTATCTCATGTAGGTGAGAGCCTTTTTGTTTTCCGAAACGCTGATAGCAGTATCGTATTTTACATGGTGCAATACTGTTAGTATTTATGTTTTTTATTATTTTTTACTGTTTTATTATTCTTAGGCTAGGAAATACTTGTTTTATCAATAAAATAATGAAAATTTTAATATTCACTAGGTTACGTAGGTGAGAGCCTTTGCGTTTTTCAAAACGTGATACCGGTATCGTATTTTACATGGTGCAATACTGTTAGTACTGTATTTATGTTTTTTACAATTTTTTACTGTTTTATTATTCCTAGGCTAGAAAATACTTGTTTTACCAATAACATAATGAACATTTTAATATTCACTAGGTCACGTAGGTGAGAGCCTTTGTGTTTTCCGAAACGCTGATACCGGTATCGTATTTTACGTGGTGCAATACTGTTAGTATTTATGTTTTTTACTATTTTTTACTGTTTTATTATTCTTAGGCTAAGATACGTTTTTTTAATCAATAAAATCATGAAACTACTAGAAATTTTAATATACAGTATATCCTAGGTCACTTAGGTGCGACCCCAATACATTGTACGCTATCGGACACTATTTGACACGATGCAATACCCTGTACTGTGAGTTATATATCTAAATTTATGTTTTTTACTATTTTTTACTGTTTTATTATTCGTAGGCTGGGAAATACATTTTTTTATCAATTGAATAATGAAATTTGTTTTTTTTTAATAAAAAAATGAAAATACTGAAAATTTTTATTTTTTTAATATTTTAATATTTTTGCATATTCCCAAAAAATAAAATAATTTGCCAAAAAAAAACCGTGGTATAGTGAAAACGCTAACCAAGAAACGCGATCCAGCGAAGGATCAGTGTATAATTATCTTATTTCAGATCAGATAGTATCACTATTAGAATTTGGACAGTGGTGCCAACTTGGTAGCACTTTATACTCGCAGTGTCACGTGGAAGGCATCTACATGCAGGGATATGCCGTTGATAGCAGCGACCCATATAAGAAGTGGAAATTCACTCCACTTTCTACTAATGTCAGCATGCCCACTGAGAATGGACCAGTAACATCTGTGTTAGCAGAGGCCTTTCAAGCATGGTTAACTTCGCAAACTAAGAAAACTGGCTCTAATGCATATCCTTACAGCGACTCAGGTGCAGATGTGAACGGTATGCTAGAGAGCATACATTTGACCAATTGTCTGTATAGTCTGATGAACCATCTGCGTGAAAGAGGACACGATGTCCTGGCACTATGTATTTCACTTAAGCTAGCCCCGCCTAAGAAATCCTCTGCGTCAGCGTGTTCTCCTACAAGTGGTGCTCATGAATACCAGCAAATCCTTAACATTCTTTTTAAGATTATAGGAGGGCAAAAGCCAGACATGTCGTTTGCTGTCAGTTTACTTACTCTTTTGCCCAAGAAAGAAGCTCTAAAAGCTCTGAACGAATTAATCAAGAGGTTCGGTGTGGAATACACGAAGTTACTCTCTGTTGCTAAAGCTGGTAAGGATTTCTGTAATCTGAATGGCCTCAGGGAAGTTGGTGAACAACTTAGTGTCATGCATAAGAAATTTTCTTGGGGTAAGCAACTTTCCAAGTTCAGTATATAATGAAGCCTTCAAGAATTCCAGAGCTGTTGGCAAAGTTTTGTCAGATCTGTTAGCACACCCTGAGTGCTCTTTCTCTTGTTTACGAGTACTGTGAAGAGTTTGAATTGGATATTACAGAGGCTCGTATACCGTACTTGAGGACAACCCTTCGCTCCTGGTCTCCAGAGCCACCTTCTGCAGAAGTAAGGCCAGGTGCTCTTGTGTAGGTAGAGCCTCCTCGACAGATATTCTCCAAGTGCCAGGCCATTATTGATGAGATTAGCAACCAGTCACATTTGCAAATACTAATAGGAGAACTCGATGGACTTAGTTCCTACAATTATGAACTTTTTGAATTGATCATGGAGCAGTTTAATTTTTTTGGAAGTGGACGAACAAAGACGTCAGCACTTATCACGAGGTTTAGAAGTAGTCAGCTTCTTGCGTGTTTATCCGAGGTATTCACCTCCGGGAAACTTGGAAATTGACGAGTGGCTACATTCCCATCCGCAAACTCTCTGTCCACCGAAGATTTAGAATTATCGTCTCCCATTCCACGACTTTTTCCGCCGCAGCAAATCTGTGATCAAGATAGTTGAGGCTGAATCCACCATAGATATATGGTTGAAGGCTTGTCAGACACTGAAATTAAATGCTGATCAGCTGTGCATGTTTGCATCGCAAAATACTGTTTCATCAACACTTGAACAAGAAAGGAATGGTAACAACAAATATAACAGTGAAGGAAATGCTTGGCAAGTTTGCAGTGGAAACAATTCTTTACTAGAGAAGATAAAATGTAGTTGGAAAAATAAAGCACAATGAATTGGCAACAGCCTGTGCTAACTGGGTTGTTAATTGTCTTCCTTCGGGTTTTGATAAAATCGAAGTGGCTGAAAATTGTATGATTCTGGCTGAAGAGTGGAAGGAGAACTGCACCGACACAAAGGCAGCCGAGGCGTACGAGCGCATGAACAGCAGATACACGCAGTTAGCCGTCGAACATGCTCTTCATAAGTATGGCTTAGCCAAACCCAAATACATTTCCTTAAAGCTAACGCTAAATGACCTGATATTTACGCTCTATCAGCATCCCTCTCTGCACGCCCTAGCGACACTTAATACTTATTCAATGCCTGATATCAACAGTTGTGTATCAGATATTTGCTCTGTAGCTGGTTTCAGACCAGTTTCCAATCAGTCGGACCTGTTAGAAAAATGGCTCCCCCCTCCTGAGTCAGGTGAGGCTTTTACACTGATGAAACTGTGACTGACTTCAAGATTGCCTTTGATCCGTCTTGACCTCTGAGAGTGACTCTCATAATGATGCATCTTTGTCCAGAGTCATTTATTTACTCCGATGCTGTCCACAAAATGAAGCCATGAGTTATCTCTTGAACAGAGATCTCTGCGAGGATGCAAACGTTTCGGCAGCCTATTGTTTACGAGCTCTGCGATGCCTATTGGCCATTGCTGATGAGAAAACCATTCAGAAATGCTGTGGTAAAGCTGTTACTTCGAGTAGAATGTTCTTGCAGACGATTACATATGTGAATCGCTTGGAAACCCTAGGTCATGTGACCAATTTCCAGCAGTTTAATAACTTGGATAACATGCTTTAGTTGAAGGTCTCTGGAGGTCACAGAGGCCCAATCCACAAGCGCTGACACTTGTTACCGACCTTTATTGTGACTACAAAGTTATGACCGCTTCGCTCTGGGGAGCCTTCTTGACCCAGCTGACTAATATCCTGAAATTAGGTCAAGTGGTTATTTTGACATTAGAGAGAATTTTATTACAGATCCAGAGTTTGTCTCATCTGTGGGTTGTGCCTGCATTTACAACTGCTTGGACGGCTATCATAAACTATCCATTCTTGAAAGCAAGTTCTCCCATTAGCGAGAGCAGTCTTTCTGCCTGCGTCCACAGCATTGATCTGTTATTGCGCCACTGCCTCGTTGTTCTGTTGATGGCTCCTTTACTGAAGCATTGCACTAATTTATATCTACCAGTTTTGGCCTTGGCTACAGCATCGGCAGATCAGGTTGAATCCCAAGATATCAGGGCAATGGCAGAAAAAATTCTACAATCTAAATTATTTGATCGGTATGACAAACTGAAGCAATTGTTTTCGATTCCTAGGCATGTTGAAGACGTTATTGAGTGCCTTAAAGAGAGAGTTGAATTACTGAAAAGTTTCTGTATTCCTTTGGCGTGGATTCTTATTTACTCATGAAAAACATTTTCTTAACATTGTTGTTAGAATGTTATAAGAAACAGCCACAAATTTAATTTTTTTTTTAGTATTTCATTATCAAGTCCTGTTCACCGTTTCTAGATGTACTAGTAAAATGCTACATACTCTTCTTCTATCTTGTATTGGTACCACACAGGTCGTGTAATATCTTAATATCATTTGATATGAATTTGTTTCATACAAAGCATTTGAATACTAACTGTAACTATGATTATTTCACTATGTAGGCGAAAACAGGCAACAACCTAGTACCATTGTGCTTACGAGTGTACTTATGTACTCATTTTCAAATGTCACGTATTACCTCTGAGGATGAATACATAAACACACTCGTAAACTTTAAGGAACGCCATTGTTTACCGTTTTCCCTCTTTAGTCACATTTATCATTTCATCTATACTTTAACAGAACCAAGTACTGTAAACAGATGTTTGAATGACATATTACATTGTAATATTCTAATATTTAAAGGACATTTATTAGTCTTATCTAATCTGGGCTTCTTCTTATTTAATATATACAGTTAAGCTTTGATTTTAGAAATAAACAATCTTGCAAAATTTAAAAATCCTACTTTACCTTCCCATAGTTGTTACGCCTTGTTGCAAAGATTCTTTTCTGCTTACACTGTGAATGACCTAATCAGAGTGGTTGTGTGGGGGCATTTATGGCAGCCCTTTATCCCCTAATATCTCAGAGAAGTGAGGTATATTAGTTTCTGATAAATGTGTGCCTTGACTCAGCCACCCCCTCACAAGGAGGATTGCAGACATTGTTTATGTCTGTACTCACATTTATAATTATTTATATTGAGTTATCATTGTCTTGTACGGGATCAAATTGAGATTTTAAACTTTTAACCAATGAGGTACCATGGCCCCCAAAGATAATTTTTGTTGCACTTAATCCACATTCAGATGGGGGTGACATGGATAAGATTAGCAACTAGTAGCACAAGATCTTGGAACTGGAAAAAGGTAATTAGATTTCTCTAAAGATATCTGGCTAGGTTTGTAGCGTGCATGACCTTGAGTCATCAGTTCGAGACCCACCATGGTCGTAGGTAAGAAAGGGCATTCACTCAAGGTATTGTCTGCACTTGCCAAAACCAAAAAGTACTTTGAAGTAAGGCAAAATCCTATCCCTTAATAGAAAATGAGAGTTTGTGACATAAATCCAAATCATACCTAAAAATTTGCTGGATAATAATCATGCATAGTGCATTGAAAATCAAAGGGAAAATATTGTTACGTCAGAAAAATATAAAAGCATATACCGTATATACTTGTGTATCATGCGACTTTTGAAGACCTTTTTTTGAAGCTAATTTTAGGGGAGTCGCATCATACACGAGATATTAGAATAACATATGTACTGTACTGCTGGCCTAGGCTATGCCGCTGACCAAACTATATATTCATTTACTCTAGTCACAAAGTACAGCTGTATTTAAATCAAACATAATTTTGATAGAATTCAGGAATGCCCAATTTTCTTGCTTCTTTAATTGCATAACATCTTATATTAATTCGTGTTATAATAAAACCATTTTCTCGGTTTTCTGACACCCACCTTGCCACTTTATCTTCTAAATATGGCCATTTACACTTAGATCCACGATTTGCACATTTTTAAGAAGTAGTTACCGCTAACTTCTCTTTTTGTTTTTTCCAACTTTGGACACAGCTTTCCCTGATGCCAAACAGCTTAGCAGCTTGAACATTGTTTGTTTTTTCAGCCTGAGCTATAACTCTCAGTATATTTCCTTGCTGATCTTTTCTCAATGATGACTTTGGGTATAATGTAAAAAAATAAATCAGTCCAATTCTACTTGACGTCATTTGTACCACAAGTACAGTAAGTGTTTACTATCGTACGATAGTTGATATGAAATAAAACAGCTGTTAGCCAATTCCATTGAGAACAATAACAGTTTCTCGTTCGGTTTTCTTCTTTATTTCGGTTGTTTATAGCTGCACACGCTTACTTCTATCATTCTCTTTTACTTTTTTTAACTTCCAGATGGGATAAGGAGTTGAAAGAAAAGAGGTTAGTATATAATGATTTGGTCTTTCAAAAAAGAAACTCCCATGATAAAATTTATTTTTTATGGGTGAATTTTTGTTGACAATACGCACAATATCACACTTTACACGAGTATATATGGTAAAGCAGCAGTCATTGGTGCAGTATAATTCAGAAAATGGTAGCAATGTTCTCTATCAAGATTCATTGCAGAAGTCCTTATTTACTGGATTTTGAAATACTTGGGAACTAAGTAACACTTCTGGTATTAGAACTCTAACAACAAATATCTGTCTTCATGATAGTATGATACAATTCTCTGCTCCCTGATGGGTACAAATATTTATGTACTTCTTGAACTATAACATAAAAATCAATGAGACATGTATATATACACCTTGCTGTTGCTTTTCGTATTATGTCGTTATTAATCCCTATTCAACTGGAGGTGTACAATGACTTGTTGGAACTATCGAATTCTAGCTGGATGCCCTTCCTAACACTCCCTGATGGGTACGAACATGTTTTAGTCACTCCCGAATCGAGTTCTTCACTTAGCTATCATATTTTCAAAGAGAGACGTATATACCTGGTGAGCAAGACAAAGAAGTCTATCCTCTATGTCCAGAATCTAGAGGTTTTTATTTTTATTGTGACACCAGGATGGGCCAAAAAAATTAAATAAAATAAAACAGCCCCCACCAAACCTGGGCACGAAGATGTGACCAAAAGAGATGAGAATAGTACTTGGGAAAAGAGAATTCCTTCTTCACATTCCCTGTAAGTTTAGGGGAGTGATTGAAGTAGGGCAGGAGAGCAGTTATTTGGCAATGCATTCAACTATTAACCCTCAGAGGGCGGGCAATCTACGGAAAACATCCTGCCTCATTTGCGTTTGAGTATACACTAACATTCACTCGAGCTGAGTGCTTTATAAACACGAGGGGAAGAAAAGATGCCATGTAACACCAGAAAACATTGGCATGTCATAGCAAGTGTTCTAGCGCCCATTTAATTTTGAAACGCCCTGCGGAATTTGAAGGAAATTTTAATGTCGACTGGGTCCAGTAGCATGCTTGCAAGATGACACAGTCCCCCCTTAAAAGGGTTAATCACGTTTTTTGGTACAAAGCAACTGTTGGGATAGGTAAACACAGCCAGCGTATGGAAATGTCCCAATATATCTGATCTAAAGCAGCCATTATATGTTGCCATCAGTTAATGTGGTATTAACAATAAAAAACTAAATCCCATATTACAAAAATCTTGGCAACCTAACTGATAACATAGGCATTCATAATGTATTCAACATAAACTAAATAACCACTAGTTAATTATAAATATATTTCTTAGTATTTACACTGCAAAGGATATATATATTTCTGGCCATGACAAGATTACAGTTGCATAAATTAAAAATATAAAGTATAGTACTATAATAATAATAATACTGTATTACTAATTCTGTATTATCATCATTATTAGTAATAATAATAATAATAATGATGATGCAATATTAAAAACTTAATGTCAATAATTAATCATTCTTACAGAAAAGGAAAATAAAAACTATCAAGCTAAACCATAAAATAATTCTCAGTAAGAGAGTTCAAAAGGAAACAACTCAAGAATGATGACCAAAGGTATACATCAAAAACTTTATAGACCCTCAGGGGTCTCACATTCGTATTGCAAGCTACAGACTCATGCCACCATACCGACTGTGCCACTACAGCAGACAAAGATTTGCATACCATAACTGATGCAGATCAAGTAAGCACTTTCCCGTTGGTCATTTTGTCTCAGCCTATTACAGTTGTACTTGGATTTTATGGATAGGTATTCACAATGAAACCATGATATTGGACAATATTACTATCCACAAAATATTCTAACACTTTCAAGGGAATAGAACTCGTGTCACAAGCTACATAGTCATGCCACAATACTGACTAGGCTTCTGCAGTTGTCAGTACGGTGGAATGATTTAGAAGCTTGTGAGACAAGTTCAAGTCCCCTGAGTGTCTAAAAAGTGTTTTGTGGATAAAAGTACAGACACTTTCCTACTTAACGCACAGCCGAGCTATGAACATTTGCAGATACGAACAAAATCTTACCCATTATCTACCCATGTACAGTATTATTGCATGTACTACTGTACTGTACTGTATTATTACATTATTATTGCTGTATTAAAATTTATTAATACAGTATCCTTTATGTTTTATGTAGAAGTCAAGTGTCATTAGTCTAAGTACTGTACAGTACTGCATATATACATACATATACCTTGGCTGTTTCCCTCTTAAATTGGGGGGTAGCCAACATCAAAAAGGGAAAACAGTTTGGGGAGAAGTTATTCTCCCCCCCACTTCCCTTCTTCTTTGACGTCTCACAGGAGGTTGGTACAAGGGGGGGGATTCCCAGTCCCCCCGCCCCGTCCACTTTTAGTCGCCTTTTACGACACGCAGGTAATATATTATATATATATATATATATATATATATATATATATATATATATATATATATATATATATATATATATATATATATATATATATATATATATATATATATATATCAAATAAGCACATTACATATGTGAAAACATGAATAATTTTTTTTTTTTTTTACCCCGACCGGGACTCGAACCTAAGACTTATGATTACTAAGTCAAGGCGCTACCACTACACCACTTCATATATATATATATATATATATATATATATATATATATATATATATATATATATATATATATATATATATATATATATATATATCTATATATATATATATATATATAGTGTTACCCCGGTTATTCGCGTTTCTTGGTTCGTTTTCTCACTATCGCGTTTTTTTTTTTTTATGTTATTATTTTATATCATGGATATATGCAAAAATATTAAATATTAAAATAAAATTTCAGTATTTTCATTTTCTTTATTGAAAAAAACATATTTCATTATCTAATTGATAAAAATTTATTTTTTCCCAGCCTACGAATAATAAAACAGTAAAAAATAGTAAAAAACATAAATGTAGATAGATAGATAGATACATTTATTGACCAACTCTTTTGAAAAGTACAGTATAATCCTTACAAAAGGAATATTTGGTCCAAATTA
>JAXCGZ010018990.1:70000-112500 GCA_037179515.1 Halocaridina rubra | reverse complement strand
AAGATCTAAGGAGAATTTTTAGAATAGACATCATGAAAGTAATGCAGAGGTATAGTAAAGCCAGCAGAGAGCTGGATATTCATTACACATCTTTTATAATCCCTTCACATCTGACAGGCCATTACACTCTCCATCTCTGTTTCTCTTTACAGCCTGATAAAGGCTGTTTTATTTTATCATTTTTCCTGTCTCGCGCCGTGTTCTGGAACCGAACTACCGCGATAAGGGGGGATTACTGTATATGAATCATATTTTACCGACTGGGACTCGAACCTAGGACACAATTACTTTGCCAAGGCACTACCAACTACAACACAGAAGTTTAAAAGAGAAAGCAACCTTACAGCTTAACTGCTATACTAGGAATGAATGCATTCTATCTGAATGCCTTTTTGTTTATATAGTTTTTCCCAACCTCACGGGTGGTTTCGTTTTTGCATTTAATTTAAATCCCAATCTAATTTGGCATCAGCAATACTCACATAAGCACATTACTATATGTGAACATGACTCATATTTTATCCGACTGGGACTCAAACCTTGGCACAGTAATTGTGTCCTAGGTATATATATATATATATATATATATATATATATATATATATATATATATATATATATATATATATATATATATATATATATAGTGTTACCCCGGTTATTCGCGTTTCTTGGTTCGCGTGTTCACTCTATCGCGTTTTTTTTTTTATAAATTATTATTTTATTTTATGGGTATACGCAAAAATATTAAAATATTGAAAAAAAAAAAATTCAGTATTTTCATTTTTCTAATACGTTTTGCTTGTGATTGTGTTTTTACGCGTTATTTTACCTTTGCAATGCCTCCCAAACGTCCTTCACCTTCTAAGGCTCCTGCTAGACAGCCTAAGCGGCATACGAAAATGTTAACCATTGTAGAAAAATTTACGTTGCTTGCTGTTATTTATAATGTAAAGGGTGTTTTTTTAACAGTGCAGGGAGGGTTTATACTGTACGTAAACGAAAAAATAATTGTAAATGAGTATATGTTACGTGATCATCACATTCACGGTAAGTTTTCCTATCACCTTCATAAAAATTTACGTTGTTTGCTGTTATTTATAATGTAAAGGGTGTTTTTTTTAACAGTGCAGGGAGGGTTTATACAGTACGTAAACGAAAAAATAATTGTAAATGAGTATGTATGTCACGTCGTCATCACCTCATTCACCGTAATTTTATCTATCACTTTCATAAAAATTTACGTTGCTTGCTGTTATTTATAATGTTAAAGGTGTTTTTTTTATCAGTGCAGGGAGGGTTTATACAGTACGCAAACGAAAAAATAATTGTAAATGAGTATGTATGTCACGTGATCATCACAGTTACGGTAAGTTTTCCTATCACTTTCATATAAATTTACGCTTGCATGCTGTTATCTATGAAGTAAAGGGTGGTATGTTAACAGTACAGGGACAGTTTATACAGTGTAAACGTAAAAATATATTAAAATATCTATGTACATATAGGCTGATCCTACTTCGCGGATTTCCTGGTTCGCGCCGGGTTCCGGAACCGAACTACCGCGATAAGTGAGGTAACGCTGTATATATATATATATATATATATATATATATATATATATATATATATATATATATATATATATATATATATATATATATATATATATATATATATATTACCATATGTGAAAAATGAATCATTTTTACCTCGACCGGGATTTGAACCTAGAACATATTATTACTATGCTGTGGCACTACCAACTACACCACAGAAGGTCTTAAAAGAGAAACACCTTACAGCTTTTACCTGCTATACTAGGGATGAATGCATTCTATTCATATTACAGTTTCCCCCAACCTCACTCTTGGCTTCGTTTTCGCATTTAATTTAACTCCCAATCTTATTCCGGACCACTTATAATCAAATATGCACATTACCATATGTGAAAACATGAATAATTTTACCCCGACCGGGACTTGAACCTAGGACATATAATTACTATGCCGAGGCGCTACCACCTACACCACAGAAGGTCTTAAAAGAGAAACACACCTTATAGCTTTTATCTGCTATACTAGGGATGAACGCATTCTATCTGAATGCCACTCTGTTCAGATTACAGTTTCCCCCAACCTCACTCGTGGCTTCGTTTTCGCATTTAATTCAACTCCCAATCTCATTCGATACCAACGATAATCAAAGATGCACATTACCATATGTGAAAACATGAATAATTTTTACCCTGAATGGGACTTGAATCTAGGACATATAATTACTATGCCGAAGCACTACCAACTACATCACAGAAGGTCTTAAAAGGGAAACACACCTTACAGCTTTTATCTGCTATACTGGGGATGAACGCATTCTACCTGAATGCCACTCTGTTCATATTACAGTTTCCCCCAGATTGGGAGTTAAATTAAATGTGAAAACAAAGCCACGAGTGAGTTTTTTTGTTTTCTTTTTATGATTGTGACACCAGGACGGGCCAAAAAATTTATAAAATAAAACAGCCCTCATCGGGCCTGGCCACGAAGAATACATAAAGTAAAGAGAAACAGAGATGGAGAGTTTAATGACTTGTCAGATGTGAAGGGATAATAAAAGATGTGTAATGAATATCCAAGAATATTCAGTGTAGCTGTAGGCATAGAAAAAGAACCGTAACTGAAGGAAGACTTAACATCGAACTGTCCTGGACAGACCTATTTAAGTTCAAAAAACCTTCAGCTGTAGTATCGCTGAAGGGTTTTTGAACTTAAATAGGTCTGTCCAGGACAGTTCGATGTTCAGTCTTCCTTCAGTTACGGTTCTTTTTCTATGCCTACAGCTACATTGAATATTCTTGGATATTCATTACACATCTTTTATTATCCCTTCACATCTGACAAGTCATTACACTCTCCATCTCTGTTTCTCTTTACTTTATGTATTCTTCGTGGCCAGGCCTGATGAGGGCTGTTTTATTTTATAAATTTTTTGGCCCATCCTGGTGTCTCAAAAAAAAAAAAAAAAAAAAAAAAAAAAAAACCTCGTGGTTTTGTTTTTGCATTTAACTCCCAATCTGGGGGAAACTGTAATATGAACAGATTGGCATCCAGATAGAATGTGTTCATCTGAAGTATAGCAGATAAAAGCTGTAAGGCGTGTTACCCTTTTAAGACCTTCTGTGGTGGAGTTCGTATCTCTTCTATTCTCTGATAGACTAGGAAATATTCAATGTATATTTTATTTCTCAATAAATATCTTTGCATTTCTAGTAAATATTCCATCATATTTTACATATTACTGTACATATTTAATAGTTTAGGAGATATCACATACCTTTACTATCACATAAATGTCTCTTACTGAATTACAGCATTAAACTGCCTTCACTAACAAAAATATAGGGTCCTTGTAGACCTAAATGGTGAAATGGTAAACAAACGTAAATAAATGTTAATACAGAATAGTAAGTATTAACAATCTCAAACAGATTTAAAAGTTTACTCTCAAGAGGACATTGCATTGACTAGGAAGTCAACTTAAGAAATATTATGAAGTAAATATTAAGTTGAAAGAATGTATCTAATGTTTATATGAATAAAATATTATGCAATTATCTGTTATATCTTTTATCAACAAATCTCATGGTCGTCTCTTGCATATGATCTTGTCGTTCTGGACAACAAAATAACATAGTCTAGATGTATTTCTCTAATTGAAATTCCTGCAATTTCTTGAAGTTCTTCATCATCTGGCACCAACAATTAGTGCACTGATGAGATGGGGAGGCACTTAATGAAAGAGAAAACTGGAGATATATAAAAACACAGCCCTCATTTTAGTATTTCATTATCCTACTCAAAATCCGACTCTTCCCAGAGAAAATGTAAATACCTTGTCTCACAATTGCATCCAGCGGCAAAGTAATGATATCCCTGCGGTTGTTAACACTTGATGTAATCAATGAACAACAAGTTTGGAAGTGACTAAGTCTATTGCAAGCAAAGAGCATCATTTTTTGGGTCACAATTAGTCCCCAATGAATGGGGGTGGACACATACAAGTTGGAGCAATGAGATGAAGAATGGATGCACTTCCTAACACCCTGCAATGGAATTGAATCTGCAGCAGTCGCTCAGAGACTATTGCACTCTAACCAATGAGTTGCCGCATCTATTGTAAGTGGAGTACAGTACTGTGTATAATGCTACTCCAGAAAGGTTATTCATAAATATATTTAACTGAAAATTCCAAGCAGTAGCAAGGTTAGAGCTCTCGTCTTGGGAAGTGAAAAAAAATATGTGTTTGATCCCACCGCAGGGCATTAGAAAGGGAAACCAGCATGAAAACCCTTTCAACCTGCTTGTGTTCCCCATTAATATGGAGAGACAGTAGCACAAAGTAATCCAAAAAATAATGCAGTTTTGTAGTTGTATTCAATACATGAGGTAAAAGTTCCCCTAACACAGTATTACCATATAAATTCAACAGCTGACGAAACAATAACCATGCATTCCTTACTCCGTTCAAGACTTAATTCGTTCAATGCAAGACTATTCATACCCCAAATCACGTTCTTTCTTTATAACGACATGACATAAACCATCATTGCAATGAGAATTGTTATCTCTTTCATTGTATTCATGATTTTCTGTATTTTTAAAGTTACATTTTGTGTGTCCATCAACATTAACGGGACTTCCATCTGTAGGTTGATCTTCATTTTTCAAATCGTCATTCCATTTTTCTTGCTTTACAAATACATTTTCAATCAAGTAAATTGTATTTGAAACTTCTTCATTTGTTGAAAAATTGGCACAGTCAGATTTTGATTGAGCGGAGTTTTTCCTGTCTGTTTCCTTAATATAAAACCGGGGGTTTTCAAGCGCTCCTATAAAAGAGGCAGAACACATTTCACATGCATAGGAAGTCTCTCCATTATCAAGAGAAAGATGTACTTTCCTGACATAATCTTCGCCCAATGACTTTTGACAAATACTACACAGAAAACTACCTTCTTTTTCATGAATTCTTGAATGTCTTTTCAAGTGTTCTTTAGCGGCAAAGCTTTTATTGCAAATGTCACATCCGTAGGGTCTGTCTTCATTATGGAGGAAAGTGTGACTCTTCAAAGTTTCCTTTTTAGTAAAACCTTTATGGCAAATGTCGCAAACGTAAGGCTTTTCGCCACTGTGAACTAAAGTATGTCTTTTCAAGTTATCTTTTTTAGCAAAACATTTGTTGCAAATATTGCAAATGTGCGGCTTTTCTCCAGTATGAACTAAAATGTGTCTGTTTAGACAGGCTATTTGTCTAAAGGATTTGTTGCATATATTGCATATGTGGGACTTAATTCCACTGTGGGTCAATAAATGTTTTTTCAGAGTTCCACTCTCGGCAAAGGACTTCCCACAAATATTACATAGAAATGGCTTGGTTCCCGAGTGGATATAAGAGTGTCTCTTCAGGTTGTCTTTCTTCGTGAAGGTTTTATGGCATACGGCGCATTCGTAAGGCCTCACTCCGTTGTGAACCATCAAGTGCCTTTTTAAGCTTATCTTATAATTGAAAGATCTATGGCAAATGTTACACAAGAATGACTTTGCAGCAGTCTTTGAAACACTGTCAAAAACTTTACTTTGTATGACAGAAATAGGGTCTTCCATTATTCGAAAAATAAAGTACCATACTAGAATCAACGGCTTTAGATGTTTCCACGATGTTCTCCTCAATAAACTCTAGGTATGAATGCAATTTTTGCAAAGATTCTATCTGTTGTTCATATGTGATACTATTCTATCCTTCTTGAGCCAGGTATTTGCATAGCTATCAGGCAGTAGTGCATCTGCAAATAAAAGATCTGCCCTTCAGTTATCATTTACTTTAAAGAAAAAAAAAATGGGTATGTGTCATGATACATCTAAGAAATTACGATACTTTAATAATTGTACAGCTCAACAGGGTATTTATATAATAAAAAAAAAAACAAAAAAACTAAGAATGAAATGGAAGTCTTTTTAACACGAACAGACATAGAGTATAGACATATGAGTTCATAATGTAACTGCTTTTTGACTGTTACGATTAAATTATGTACAGCTTTCATGTTATGATTATCTAAATACTTTTGAACAATGTCTTGTATATACTCAATTCTAACCAACTTTCATGGATAATGACCTAAAATGGCATAAATATTCTATGACATGTAAGAACTTCACCATTTTGGAGAATAAAAACATGGAAAAATATGCTCCAGTTTGTTCATAAGGTTCTCAGGTTTGAGTTAGTACAAATTTCCAGTACTTCTTTGGAATATGATGCATTTTTAAAAAGTTATCATCAAAGAGAAAGATTGATTTTCACAGTAATTGCTAATAGGAATCAGTGGTTTTTGGAGTTGTGTCCTATTATGTCTAGCAATTAAATGGGATTGCAACTTTACCCAGAGGGAAATCGTGGATATTGGGTAGAGGGAAACAAAAACAACAGAAACGACTGTAAAATCCTCTGTTGTTCGTGGATGACTCACAGAATGTGAGTACTGTATTACCAGAAGACAAACTAACCTAACCTCATCTACTTGGACTTCATAAGTCTTTCTTTTGCAGTTTTATATATCGTATTTAAACCCCATTCGAATGAGGCTGTATACAGAAAAGTTGGAGGTGGAAAATTAAGGCTGGATACCCTTCAGATTATTCCGCAATGGGCTTAAACCAAAGTTTGTTGTGTCAGGACTCAAGTGTTCTAAGCACTGTAGCTTTATATTTGTAAGTCTATTATTATGCACTTGTGATGATTTCACCATTGAAGAGCAGAAGAAATATCACACCAGAAGGTAACTAATTGCTAAATATGCACTTATACCAAGACTGATTAGGATATGAGCTTTGTTACTGGTATTAAAGGAAAGGAAATTTGCCACACTACTTCTATCACTCGTTAAATAAAATTAAAAGATCCACTGGGCTAGTACACTGCTATATCAATTATAAGATAAAGTAATTTTTACAAATAGATCAGTCTCAATATGGGGATGGAAATTGAAATCCAGATAAAAAAAAGATACAGGTAATGAATTTACAGAAAAAAGTTACGGGAATAAAAATCTAACCTAACCTAATCTGACCTGTAAATTTTTACCTGTGACTGTATTACCGGCCAGGGAAAATTGTGTTTTTCCTATAGTTTTTGAAGTGTTTTAATGAATCTGAACTTGAAAACCATCGGAAAATGAATACTAACCTAACCTAAAATATAGTAACTTACGACAGTTTTCAGGGTCACATTCATTACAAACATCATAAACCACAGGAAAAATGTTGTACTTCACTACTTTTTGGGTTAGGTTAGCACAAATTTTCTGGCAGTTTTCAAGATCACATTCATTTGAAACACATCATAAATTGTAGGAAAATATAAATTTCACCTCCAATTTGAGGTGGGTCCAATTGTAACAAATGGCCTATGATACTGAGTATCTTTAAATTACTAATTTATATGAACTAATACTGTATCATAAAACTATATACAGGGGCTCTGCTGAATTAGCTTGGTTCTCATCCAGAAAGTAAAGTTTTCAACTTATCAAGAAGAATTATTGTGTTAATTTTCATTAAAACCACATGGGAATAAGTACAGGGTATTGGTGTTAGCAGAATGGTAACACTCACGCTTTTGATTTGTCAGACTGTGAGCTCGAAACTCGCTATAGCCTGAGGTCAGAAAGGGCATTTACTCAGGGTAACGGTCACACTTGCCAAAACCAGAGTCCTTCGCCAGAAGGAACCTTGTAACCCTTAGTTCAAAAGAGTCTGTGACATAAAATCAATCACATTGGTGTTACTAAAAGTAACTACGGTGTTAATAATGTAACGAGATGTAAATTAAATCATTACATTGCATAAGGGCAAAGCGGACTGTCCCATATTTATCACAGAAAAAAAACTGTCCATAAATTTTTACAACTGCAGACATCTCAATTTGGAGGTGAAAATTATATTTTTCCAATTTTTTTTAATGTGTTTTGAATGAATATGACCTTGAACACCATCGGAAAATGCTAACCTAGACTAAAAATTTAGTAATTTACGACATTTTTCCTATAGTTTTTATGACAAAAAATTGCAGGTGCTTATTTTTTTCTTTTTAATGATTGTGACACCAGGACGCCCCTCCCCAAAAAAAAAAACTACCCTCGTCGGGCCTGGGCACAAAGAAAACATACAGAGAAACAAAGATGGGGAGTATTGTGACTTGTCAGATGTGAAGGGATAATAAGACATGTGTAACGAATATCCAAGAATATTCGGTGTTGATGTAGGGATAGAAACAAAACTGTAACTGAAGGAAGACTTAACATTATACTGTCCAGGACAATCTTATTTGAGTCCACAAGACCCTTCAGCTGTAGTATTGCAACAGGCAGTTGGTGCCATGAGCCAACCTACTACAGATAAATAGAACTTTTCCAGAGACGTAATCGAGGTACACTAGAACATTGTTCCTATGATATGGCGGACAAGTCTCTAACCTACCAAGCCATGGCAGTTTCCTATCCATCTAGAGAAAATGGGGCAGAGCGATGGGACTGGGAATCCCATCCTTTTTATTTTCTTCCCACTAAGTCAAGTTTTTTGCTTTAACTTGACCAACCCCTTTATTAGGGAGCTTATGGCTTTCGTACAAAGATAAACTTTTTGGAGATTTTAATTTCAATGAAATCAACTGGGAAAATATGGAGGTCTCAAACCAAGGACAAGTTATTGGTGAACATAACTTTCTTGATAGGAGAGGAAGGCATAGTTATCTTGTGGGAATTAATGCAAAAGATCTTTAGTCAGGAAAAGATGCCAGAGGAGTGTAGAGGAAGCCTAATCATCCCAATCTATAAAGGGAAGGGGACACTCAGGAGTGTGGAAACTGTAGAGGTATACAGTTGTTAAGCCATACTACGAAGATATGGGAAAAGATCATAGAGAGGAGACTCAAGAGGAAACGACAATTGGGGATGAACAGTTTGGCTAAATGCCTGGAAGAGGTTCAGTGGATGCCATATTTGCCTTGAGACAAATGATGGAAAAACATCGGGAGAAACTGAAAGGACTGAATATGGTCTTTCTTGACCTGGAAAAGGCATATGATCGAGTACCACATCAAGAGGTGTGGAGATGTAATAAAGAAAAGGGAGTTCCCGAGAAATATGTAAGAATCATCCAAGATATGTATGAGAGGGCAGAGGCAAATGTTAAGAGCAGTGTGGGCTTGACGAAAAGTCTCTCAGTAAATGATGGTCTGCATCATGGGTCTGCTTTGAGCCCATATCTATTTGATCTGGTCATGGATGTAGTAACCCAGGGTACTAGAGATCAGTCACCATGGTGTATGCTCTTTGCTGATGACATTGTACTGTGTAGCAACAGACGAGAGGTAGTGGAGGAGAAGCTTGAGGAGTGGAGAAGAGTGATGGAGGATAGAGGACTGAGAATCAGCAGGAAGAAGACAGAGTACTTGAGGTTGAGAGATGATGAGGATGGGGAGGTCAATTTGCAGGGGGAGGTGTTGAAAAGAGTTGAAAAGTTCAAGTATTTGGGATCAACAGTAGCAGACGATGGTGATCTAGAGTCAGAAATAACCCACAGAATACAAGCGGGATGGAAGAACTGGAAGAAAGTGTCTTGGGTGCTGTGCGACGGGAGAAGAGGGATTAAGTTGAGGGGTAAAGTGCATAAGACAGTTGTGAGACCTGCAATGATGTATGGAGCAGAGGCATGAGCAATAAAGAAGACACAAGAGAAAAAGCTGGATGTGGAAGAGAGAAGGATGTTGAGATGGATGTGTGGGGTGACATGAAGCGATAAGATCAGAAACGAGGTAATTAGAGGTACCTCAAAAGTTAGAGAAATATCAGATAAGATACAAGAAAGTAGACTAAGGTGGTATGGTCATGTCGTTAGGAGGGATGAACAGTATGTTGGGAGGAGGGTGATGGAAATGGATATACAGGATACGAGAGGGAGGGGGAGACCAAAGCGTAGGTGGATGGATTGCATCAATAACGACCTGAGATCTAAAGGTTTGTTGGGTGATGAGGTATGGGACAGGAACATATGGAGAACACTGGCCAGAATCATCGACCCCACATAAAAGTGGGAAAAGATGTAGACAAAGAAGAAGATTAATGATTGTTTTTTGAAACAACTTATCTTTGAACAGACTCACAATATTGATGGAGAAATCCCAAAAATCTGGACTTGGTATTTACCAGAGATACCCAGGACATTACCAACGAAGAAATCCGTCCCCCAATAGGCAAAGGTCACCATGCTGTGACTTGGTGCAAATTGGTTGTGGAAGATGATCTTGATGTTCCAACATTTAGGTATAATATTCATAAGGCAAACTATGCAGAAATAATGAGAGAATTGTCAGCAATGAACTGACAGGTGTTATTTAGAGATAAGAATATTGAAGAATTATATCAAATACAACTTAGTATTCTAAATGATCTCATAGATAAGTATGTACCATTAATTAGATGCACCAAAGGTAAAAAGAAACCAAAGTGGATGATTAAGGAAGTAAGTTTGGCACTAAATAAGTGCCAAACAAAAAGCATGGAAGCGTCTTAAGGCTAGGAAAACCCTAAAAAGAGTTGATGAATATCACGAGATAAGATATGCAACAACAAACTTGATTAGACAGGCTAAAAAGGAATTATGAAGAAACTGTGCGAGGATATCAAGGTTATTCAAAAACATTTCTGGAGCTATGTGAGAAGCAAAACTGCCATAAAGGATACAGTTTGAAGAGTCAGGAACAGAAATGGTAATGTGACAAGACATGATTTAGAGATAGCAAGCGAGGTAAACAGAGGATTCCAAGGAGTTTTTGCTTAAGAAGATACTCGGGACACGCCGGAGTTTGCGACTGGATATAACGGACCTGTGATTGAAAGTGTACAAGTTGATGAAAATACTGTCAAAGATCTGCTTAAAGACATAAACGGAAATAAATCTGGAGGCCCAGATAGTATTAACCCTAGAATGTTAAAGGAATGTTATAATAAATTACCCTTACCTGTCTCAAACATTATTAAGCAGTCGCTTGACACTAAATTAATACCTAATCTCTGGTTACTGGCTTCTGTGTGCCCTATATTCAAGAAGGGAGATAAGTTCAACCTACTCTACTACAGACCAGTCTCATTAACATGTGTATCATGCAAGATATGTGAAATAATAATTTGCAGAGTCCTGGTACAACATCTGGAGGAAAACAATCTTATACATGATAGTCAACATGGATTTAGAACACGAAGAAGCACTCTTACTTATTTGCTGACATACTTTGAATACTTGACTTCAGCTACATATAAACAAATCCCAGTGGATGTAAATTATTTAGACTGTAGGAAAGCATTTGATATGGTACCTCATGATAGGTTACTGAAGAAACTGAAAGTTTATGGAATGAGGGGTAACATCTTACAGAGGATTGGATCCTTTTTATCAGGACGTAAACAATTTGTTGAAATAAGAGGCACTAAATCACACAGATTAAGAGTAACCTCAGGAGTGCCACATGGATCAGTTTTGGGACTAGTCTTAATTTTAATATATGTAAATGGCCTAGTAAGTGAAATGGAATGTCCAGCCCTTCTCTTTGCAGATGATGTAAAAAGCTATAAAAGTATTTCTCCTGAAGATGACATTAGATCTATGCCGAGAGACATTAAAAGATTAGAAGAGTGAAGCAAAATGTGGCTGTTAGACTTCAGTGCTGACAAGTGCATAAGTTTTCATGTGGGGCACAGAAATCCAAATTAGATAAATGACTAAAAACTTGATAAGCATGAGGTTGAGAAAGATTTAGGTGTCTACATGTCTAGTGACTTAAAACCAGCTCATAATGTGAATAAAGCAGCAGCCAAAGGAAATCAAATGGTTGGCCTTATAAGGCAGAACATTCCCCATACAGATTTGGATGCATGTAGATCACTATAATGTTCTTTAGTCAGACCACATCTAGAATACGCTATTCAGAGTTGGTATCCTTACTACCAGAAGGACATTACTGAATTTGAAAATGTACAAAGGCGAATGACTAAGCTGGTTCCAGAGTTAAAAGATTTTGAATATGGGACTAGATGCGAGAGACTAGCTCTCACGACTCTTGAAAAAAGAAGGTAGAGGGGTGATTTAATCGAAGTTTATAAGATTCTTAGTGGAATGGAAAAGATTGATTACCACATCTTCTTTGAATATAGCGATACTCAGACTCACTCAAACTCTCGTAAGCTGCACAAACGTGGGCACTGGAAAACTCTACCCAGAGCAAATTCTTTCAGTGTGAGGGTAATCAAAGAGTGGAATTCGCTGTCTTAGGATGTGGTCTGTGCTCCAACTATCAGAGAATTCAAAACAAGACTAAATAGATACCTGCAGTAGAGACTGTAAACCGTGGAGTTAATTATGAATGAAGTACTTTGTAATATATATGATAATGTCATTATAATAAATTAAAATTAAGTGTATTGAAAATAGATGGAAAACGATTACAAAATGTTAAAATGAATGTGATATTACTTTAAGTATACATAGGAGTATTGAAATAGACGAAAAGGGATTAGTAAATGTGATTTATATATGGAAAATGAATAAAATATGTGATTCATGGAAAGAAAAGAAAATATTTGTGAAGTATATGAGTGAACTTTTCATTATGATATCAGTTTATTGTCAAGACTTAAGAAATAGTCAAGAGATAGGAGACCTACAAGAGAAGAAGGCTTTTAACCTCCCATAATTGTGACTAGGTAAGCAGTGGTTTTGAATGAATGCGACCTTGAAAAGTTATTTACTATTGTTTAGGTTAGGATAGCTTATGCTGGCATACATTTTCCGTCGTTTTTCAAGGTTATATTCTTATAAAAAAAAAAAAAGCAAAACTATGTAATATTCAGCTCCAACTTGAGAAGAGGGGGGTAGTTTACAGTTTAGCGGGCCATGCCGCTCAACGACCTCATCCCTCCACTCAGGTAAGTAGTTCGACTGAAGGTTAGGTAAGTATTTTTAGTTAGGATAGTAAGATGGGGGGTCCCAGGGGTGCGAAGCCCCCCTGGCTAAGAGGTTAGGTAAGTATTTTTAGTAAGAATAGTAAAAAATTGGGGTAATTTACAGTTTTGCAGGCCATGCCGCTCAACGACCTCACCCTTCCGCTCAAGTAAGTAGTTCGACCCTAACCTGTATGATAGGGGGTTCCAGGGGGGCTAGCACAATAGTTTTCCAATCACTACAACCAAAAAAATTAATTTGTGTTTTTGCTTAAATGATCATTAAAATTCCTTAATATAATGGCCTATTACAGTTTATGAATATTTTGTTAAATAGTTTATTACTACTAGTAATTAAATCTTTGTTAAAACAGACACTGATATGATAGCAATGATTAAAGTGGTACATTTCGTTTAAGGAAATATCTTCATATTCATTGGTGAACTTAGCTCCAAACTGTTATGTACTATAAGAATTGAAAAATATTTTGCTTAAACAAATATTCTGTAAAAAAAAAACCTTTCATTCAACTACACATTAAGCAAATATAAATTACACTTTTCAACAAAACGTATTTTCAATCTTTTGCAAAACACCTACAGTTTTGCGGGTCATACCATTGTTCAAAACCTACCAATAGATGGCGCTAGGCTCTAACTAGAGAACTGGCGGATGAATACACAACAAAAATGGCGACAATAGGCATACGAAACAATTTTTTACTATCCTAACTAAAAACATCTACCTAACCTCTTAGCCAGGGGGGCTTCGCCCCCCTGGAACCCCCCATCATGCAGGTTAGGGTCGAACTACTTACTTGAGCGGAAGGGTGCGGTTGTTGAACGGCATAGCCCGCAAACCTGTAAACTACACCAGTTCTCTAGTTAGAGCCTAGCGCCATCTATTGGTTGGTTTTGAACATTGGTATGGCCCGCAAAACAGTAGGTCCCAAAAATGGTTTCATATGCCTAGTTTTCACCATTTTTGTTGTGTTCATCCGCCAGTTCTCTAGTCAGAGCCTATCGCCATCTATTGGTAGGTTTTGGACATTGGTCTGGCCCGCTAAACTGCATGTGTTCCGAAGAGGGTAACCGTAAATAATTACCAAATGGTCATAGATATATCTATTACCCAACACAGTACGAGGAAACTTACAATGATGTACATCAGTATAAAAAAATGGAATCGACCAGGAGACGGGGAACTACAGGGACAGGGATCTTTTCCGTAACTACAATAATTACAAAAACACAAAGGGACAAAATACACTTTTTCTTGAATTAGACTTCTTCACAGGTCCTATTTAAGGCAAAGCTCATGTTTTCTAAGGGAGGAGCTGCCTCTGTAACAGCTCCTCCTCATATTTCACCTCAGTACCTTGGTAGTATTAAAACCATTTTTGTTTGTGCAGAGTGACATTGTTGTTGAGGAACTTTAGTGAATTTGTGTATGAAAAAGCGTTTATGTGCTCTTTTCAATATATGGATATAAGCTTTGAATATATGTGCTTGTCATTCATTCTAGCTTAGTCAAGATAATAGTTAAATGTGGTTGGATGTTTAGTGATAAATTCATCAAAACGATTTGAGTCTTGTTGATGTTTGTACTGTATTATGAACTAAAATAAGAACATAAAAACAGTGTTTTTGTGTGAGGTTCACGTATCTTTGCTGTTTCCAAGATTGCTTTGAATGCATAAAGATATGACAGGGAAAAGAAACACCCAAGCAAAAGAAAATGCAAGATGTGGCACATGTGATGTCAACGTCAGGAGCAACCAACATGGCCTACACTGTGAGTGGTGTGAAAGATGGTTCCACAGTGGATGTGAAAAGGGAGGTGGACCAGAATATTAACTGTTAAGTAGCGAGGACTGCAAACTAAGCTGCTTCTGCAGATAATGTAATGGAAACATATCGGGAATAAGAAAGGAGCAAATGAGATTGAAAGAAGAAAACAACAAACTTAGGCTAGAAAATGAAAAAAACTCAAAGAGAGGCTAAACCAATTAGAGACCAAGATGGAGAGCCTTAAAGGTGATATTGTAAGAGAAGTCAAACAAGAAATCAAAGATGACATGAAAGAAGAGCGAGAAATTGAAAGAAAACAACCGAATCTGATCGTTTTCAACCTCAAAGAATCAAATAGTGAAATAGCTGATGAAAAAAGTACAATACGATGAAGCAGTATGCTATGATATATTTGAAAAAGAAATAAAAATCAGGGATTTTGAAATAATGGAAGTAATAAGGTTAGGAAAAGAGCCAGAAAATAAGGCTAGGCCTAGGCAAGATGGAAGCAACAGGTCTGATGTACCTGAACACAGGCCAAACAAACCAAGACCCTTCCTAGTCAAACTCAGAGAAGCAAAATCGAAATGGGGTAGGCTGAAACAAGCAAAAAATCTAAAAAAAAAACACTGAAAAAGATGAATACAAATCCATCTCAATAGTACCAGACTTAACCCCAAAGCAAAGAGAAGCTGAAAAAACAAACAAACTGAGAAATGAACTAAGAGAGAAAAGGGAAAAAGGAGAAGAAGGATGGTACATCCATAAAGGAAAACTAATGCAAAGGAAATTTCATTAAAGAAGCACAATCAAAACCCCCCCAAAAACGCAATAAAAAAAAGTAGATGTAGAACAAAGTACAAATGTAGATATATATGTAAAATTAATAAACGCTCAAGGACTCACACAAGTCAAAAGTATAAATTTAGAAGAGCAACTATGTGATAAAACAAAAAAACAAAAATTAGATTTAAAGATAATATATAAGTTATTGATAGTGTAAGGAATCTCGAAGATACCCAAGGAGGAGGATTAATGATCTTGTACAAAAATATCCCCACCTTTAGATTAGGAAAGAAAATATCGAATCACTGTGATATACTGATAGTAGACTGTATTATGCAAAGCTTTAAATTTATTTTAATACTAGTATATTTAGCTACAAATAACCCCGAAAGAAGCCAAAGAATAGATATAGAATCAGAAAAATTAATAAATGATTATGAACACTCACCAATCATTATCCTTACTATTTTGTGAAACATAGGCACAAATAAGAACAGAATATAGTTTTTTTTTTTTTTTTTTTTTAGCACAACTATATATAGAAAAGAAAATTAAAATAATTGCTAATATATTGTTATTTAGATATTGTAGTGAAAAAGACGTCAAAGAAAGAAAAAAAAATATAAAAAGTATTTGTAGAAAAAGAAACCAAATGATAAAAACCGCACAAACAACATAGCAGAATAAACCAAGACTTGGGAGCCGTTACAAAGGCATATCCCACCCTACTATACTACTACCAGTAGTAATTTACGTTTTTTGAAAAGTTATTCGCTCAAGGTAACGATCACACTTGCCAAAGCTAAATTATTTAACTAGAAGACACCGTTCTGGTCGTAAATAGAAAAGGGAGTCCGTGACGTAAAACTGATCACATCACTGTAGTATTTTTTATTTTTTCGAAAGAGCATCCACACAGGGTGTAGGTTACACTTGCCAAAACCAAAGTCCTTTGTAAGGAGGCACCGTCCTAGCCCTCAGTAAGAAAGAGAGTCCGTGACGTAAAACCGATCACATCAGTAGTATTTTTCTTTCTTTTAACTTTTTTTATTTAGTGCCTGTTATGTATAACTTTTGAGCTGATTAATTCGTGCGCTTTGCATTGCTCTATTGTTTTGTTTTTTTCACTGGAGTAGAACACGCCATGTCGGACATCTAAGTATGAGTAATAAAACCTCCACTTTTCTCATGATTTTTATTGAATTATCATCAATCATCGTAACCAAGTATGGAACAAATGGCGACGAGGTACAAAGGACCAATGCAGTAGCAAAAGGAACGTCTGGTTTGCAGTATTTAAGTGAAGTTTTTGCAGTTTTGAGGTGGCCGGTAAATTGGGTAAGCTTCTGACTTCCGAGATTTTCGTTCCCGTGGCCACACTCCATAGGCTGTTTTGATCAAGTTTTGCAGTTAGCATTGGAGCCTTCATAGATGCCGTATTATAACTGTTTAAGCCTAATGCTGACGATTTTTTCAAGATTGGAAAGCTATAGTGATTATTTTCCAAGGTGTACCCTAGATTGATGATAGCCTATGGTAGGCCAATTGTGTTTATCGGTAACCTTGTTTCCAGTGTTTTGTGGACGGTAGCCTTGATTGATCATAGCCTACCGTAAGCATATGGCGCTTAACCCCAGTGCTTTGAGGAGTGGAGTAAAACAAATTGCATATAGGCCTAGCCTAGTTCTATGATGTTTAGCTTATGTTGTCAGTGCTATAATATTTAGCCTATTCTGTCTGTGCCATGATTGCATGTTGTGTATTTTGAGATTATTACCAGTTCACCCAGTGACTTAGCCTATAATCATGCCTCAAGAAAATGAAAATAGGGCTAACCGCAGAGTGAACATTGATAATTTTAATCCTTCAAAGATTTCTTTTGAATTGTGGTTAAGTTTGTTGGAAGCAAATTTTTTAAATTTGGAAATAACTGAGGCAAATAGTAAAAAAAAATTACTTCTGGTTTCTATTGGTACTGAAGTTTATGCTATTTTAGGAAATATTTGTGCCCCAGATTTACCACATACTAAGTCGTATGAGGATTTATGCAAATTACTTAAGGCACATTATGATGTAAAGCCTAGTTATCATAGAAGTTTATTGGCTTTTCAACAAAGGAGGAAAAAAGGAGGTGAGACATTAAAAGATTTGTATGCAGACCTGAAGTGTCTAGCCAAAGACTGTGATTTTGGTAGCAACTTTGATTCTCATGTGCGGGATCAGTTGTTTATGGCTCTTGAAAATGAGGTTTATTTTTCAAATCTGGTTGCTGAAAATTTAAATTTGAAGGTTATGTCTTCTATCCAAATAGTTGAGAGAGTTTTGAATTTTGAACAAGCTTATGTTTCTGAAAAGGCTGGTGTTGCTCAAAAGGTTAAAACCCCAACCAATGGTCCCATGAGTAAGTCAGTTTCTTGTAAACACTGTGGTTACCCTCATGATAGTGCAAAATGTCGTTTTAAGAATTTAACATGTAATTTATGTGGTAAGAAAGGACATTTAAAACAAGTTTGTTGGAAGGCTTCAAAAGATGTCAAACGTAATGTGAAGCCAAAGCCAGTAAAAGAAAGTTTTAATAAGGCTTATGAGAAAAAACATAAGGTTAAAGTTAAAGCAGTAGACAAGGTAGCAGTTTCCAGTGATACTGATGAAGAAAGACTGTTGTCAGTAAAAAATGTCAATGCTTATTTGGATGACATTATTGTAAGTGGTGAATCTGAAGAGCAGCATGATCTTAGGTTTATTGAAGTGTTAAAAATTTTGCAAGAGCATAATGTTCAGATTAACAAGAAAAAATGTGCTGTTAAGGTTTCTTCTTTAGAATATCTTGGATTTTGTATCTCAGGTGAAGGAATCAAACCTTCCCCTAAGAAGGTCAAAGCTATTCTAGATTCTCCACCCCCTACTTCTGTTGCAGAGTTGCAATCTTTTATTGGAATGTTGACATATTATTGTAAATTCATTAAGAATTTTTCTTCCAAGCTGGCACCCTTGTATGAATTGCTAAAAAAGAATAAAGTTTTTAAATGGTCTGAACTTGAAAACAAAGCTTTTGAAATTGTAAAATCGGATTTATCAAAAGGTCCCCTTTTGGCTAATTATGATGGTAATAGTCCACTAGTTGTTGAAGTGGATGCGTCTCCTATTGGTGTGGGATGTGTATTGTTGCAAAAAATTGATGGAAGAGAATTACCAGTTTATTTTGCTAGTAAAAAACTGACATCAGCTGAACAGAACTATGCTCAAATTGACCGAGAAGGGCTTGCCTTAGTTTTTGGGTTGAATCGCTTTAGATATTTTTTACTTGGAAGACAATTTGAAGCAAGGACCGACCATAAACCACTTTTAGGTTTATTTGGCAAAGGGCGTCATATTCCTACTAATGCCAATGCTCGTATTCAGCGTTGGGCACTGTTTCTCTCTCAATATGATTTTGAGCTTACTTACAAAGTGGGTAAAGAAAATGTTGTGGCTGATGCCCTTAGCAGGTTGCCTATTGATGATGATCATAAATCCATGACTCCAAATGAATACATTAAGTTAGTTGAAGCTTTAGATTTTGAAGATATTTCTTTTTCAAAAATCAGAAATTGTACTCAGAAAGATGAGGGTTTGGGTCAACTCATGCATAATATAAGATTTGGTTGGTCTACAAATGATTTGAGATTACATGAATATGGTTCTGTTAAATCTGATCTTAGTTTATATGACAATGTAATTTTGTACAGAAACAGAATTGTAATACCTACCAGCTTAAGATGTAAAATACTTGAGCACTTACATAGTGGTTATAATGGGATAAATGTGATGAAAGCAGAAGCTAGGAATTGGGTTTGGTGGCCTAAAATTGACCAAGATATTTCTGAAATTACAAAGAATTGTCCAGTTTGTTTTAAAAATTTTCAACCAAACCAAGCTCCTGTGTTGTCATGGTCTACCCCTGATAAGGCATGGTCAAGACTTCACATTGACTATGCTGGACCCATAAATAACAAATATTTTCTTGTAATTGTAGATGCATATTCTAAGTTTCTAGATGTTCAAGTTACTAGTTCAATGACTTCAAGTGTTACCATTGAATTGCTTAGAAAAACATTTTCTAATTTTGGTATTCCAGACATTGTTGTCTCGGATAATGCTCCATATTTTGTGTCCGAGGAAATTAAAGCTTTTTATAAGAAAAATGGTATTCAACATTTAACTCCTGCCCCATACAATCCATCATCTAATGGGTTGGCGGAAAGAGCAGTTCGAACTTTAAAAGAGGGCTTAAGTAAATTCAACAGTGGATCATTGAATACTAAAATCTGTAGATTTTTGTACAATTATAGAAAGAGTATGCATAGTGGTATAGGTAAATCACCAGCAGAGTTACTATTTGGAAGATGTTTAAAAACAACTTTAGTATCTGTAAAATGTTCCCCTAACAAAGAAAGAGACCTGGAAAAATTGTCAAAGAAAGTTTTCTCTGAAGGAACAAATATGTACAATGTTGGTGATGCAGTTTTTGCTAAAAATTTTGGGAAGGGAGAGTCTTGGATTGAAGGTAAAATTATTGAAGTGCTTGGTGTAAGAAATTATTTGGTGCAAGTTCATGATTTTGGTAATATATCATGGAAGAGGCATCATGATCAGCTTATGCCTAGATTTACTGGTACTTGTATTAAGACACCTAGAGAGTCTCCAATGCCTTTAGGTTCTTCGAATGTAAGTAATTATTCCTATGCCTCTAGTTCCACTAATGATGTTGAAGTATCTTCACAAAAGTGTGATGTTTCAGTTCAACCTGATAGTAATTGTATTGAGTCTGAAGACACAGTCTCAGAAACTGAAAGGTGTGGTGTGAATGATAAACAGATTGTATCACCATCTCCAGTATTACGGAGATCAAAGAGAATTATTAAGCCACCAGAAAAATTAAATTTGTAATGTCTTTTGTTGCCATAATATATTGATATTTCTGTATAATGATTGTTGTATGTTGATATTTTTCTGATCCATTTTTGATAAGTTTTGTATGTCTTTTCTTGGAGGGAGGAATGTTATGTATAACTTTTGAGCTGATTAATTCGTCCGCTTTGCATTGCTCTATTGTTTTGTTTTTTTCACTGGAGTAGAACACGCCATGTTGGACATCTAAGTTTGAGTAATAAAACCTCCACTTTTCTCATGATTTTTATTGAATTATCATCAATCATCGTAACCAAGTATGGAACAGTGCCATTTAGGAGGTGCCGCCTTTGTAACAGGACTTCCAAATATTTCACCACTGCCTCAATAGTATTTTTCACTTTCTGAAGGGTTTCAGTGCCATAAAACATTATTTATGCTTCTTCTTCGTGATAAAATGTCTGTCTGGGATATAGTGGTAATTCTAATGTCTCAATTTCCAGTACATTCTCTGTAAGACATTACATTATATGAAATCGTCGTGTGACACTTCTAATTGGAAAAAAAAAAAAAACTAAAGCATATTCGTTATTGTTACGACGAAACACCAAACTTACAAATACCGAACCCAAGTAATAATAATAATAATAATAATAAGTAATAATACATGCCAATACAGTCCCGCAATAATGCAACCGTCCAGCCCTGGGATAAGGTAGCCGGACGTAATAACTGAACCTGAATGACATCAGTCTGATAATGCATAATAATAAGAAATAATAATAATAATAATAATAATAATAATAATAATAATAATAATAATAATAATAATAATAATAATAATAATAATAATAATAATAATAATAATAATAATAATAATAATAATAATAATAATAATAAGGGTGGGAAGTAAGTGAAGGAATCCGGGAACCCTCGACATGCAGACGTCACGGACTCCCCAACAGGGCTAGGATGGGCCCGCGAGGCGTTGGGGAACCCCCCGGTGCAGCCCTTGCGCCTCAGACCGGACGCGGCGCACCCTCGCCTGCGCCTCGGCGCGGCGCTCCGGTGAGCCCGGCGCTCTATTACCCTTCGATCTTATAACCCCCTTCATTCGGAAATCCTGACACGGCTTCAGTAGAGGCCTACCACTATCTCAAAATTAAATCCTCTACCAATAAAATATAATTAATATTACATGCATAGACATACATGCAAATATTTTATAAGGGGGTTTATGAACAGCTGATATGTGAATATTTAAATAAACTCTCCTCACCTTAAATTAAAACTTCCTCATACAGAATAATAAATTTTCTAACATACATCCTACCTACGAGTGTTCAATTAAATGGGCTCATTCTGTCCCTGACACGTAGTTATAAATATTGTTAGAAATAAGTTAAATCTGTACTCATAATCCAGACAACCCAAATATCGTCAGCAATCACGGGACTCCGAATCAAACTCGAATATCTTCTGATCCACGTATTTCTACCAAGTTTTCTACTTGAGTGTCTCGTAACGCCTCACGAGAGCAACTAATTACTCAATATCAAACTTATGAACACCTTCAATAATCATGGTAAACATGAGTGTCTCATCTCATCTCACAAGTACAACTAATTCATTATTAAACGTATATGTACCATCAATAATCATGGTAAACATGAGTGTCTCGTATCATCTCACGAGTACAACTAATTATTCATTATTAAATGTATATGCATCATCAATAATCACGGTAGCAAATGTATTTCATAAATATTAATTGCGACTGCTTTCACGCATTATAATTACGTCACAAACATGAGTGTCTTGTAGCATCTCACGAGGACAACTAACTTTTTGTAAGAAAGTCTCTGAAAACTCCCCTCGTTTGTAGGGGTCCTTGGTACTAGGACTAACTTGAACTATGACTTGCTTACAACGGCTCTTTGTTCAAACAGGCGATGCAATTAGCGTTATCAAGGAGGTGAACGGTTAATGGCTAAAACCCATTAGCTTCCTTTCTCCAAGTCTGCTACAGCCAGCCTTCATAATAAACTACATATTATACATACGAATATTTGCATATACATGATAGTAACGAATAGGTATACATACTAAGTTTAAAAATGTACATACATGCACTTATGTTACAATAAACAAAACTATAATGCAAAACAACACTTACTTATGTACGTAAAATACGCTGTCTCGATTTATATTCTAGACATCCTGGGCCTCTCCAAAAAGGAAAAAATGGGGGGTCTCCCCATCAGTGCTACAATTTATCAACTATGATTAATTGTGCCCATAAGTCTTCAACCCTTTGGGCAGCTTGACATTCAGATTTTTCATAATTTGATGATTCCTCTTTATATACTTCTAACAGCAGATATTCCCATGAGAGCTTTTCAGACCAGGCTCTCAGAATCAGAATTTTTCCTCTTCTTAGCAAGGGTGAAATTAGACCTAAGGGGTCAAAAACTATACCCACCAGTGACAGAAGTTTCTGTTTGGTCAGCACTTCATCTTTAACCTTCAGACATTTCAACGACAACTTGTGTGTATTAATCTATCTATCTATGTACCTTGGCTGTTTCCCCCTTTAACTGGGGGGTAGCCGACATCAAGAAAGGAAAACAAATTGGGGGATTACTTTGCTCTATGGGCAATGACGAGGGAGCTAGCGACCGTTCAGATGGCACTGCTGGAGTGCCACAGCCCATCCTCCCGGCTCTTCCACAACCTGTGTTGCTTCACAACTGCCAACTCCTCCTACTGCCCCTACCACAGGGCTACCTCTGTAAGATGCAGCCCCATGGTAACAGCAGATGCCCATCAGAGCTGCGTCACAATCGCTCGCCACTCATTCCTATTCCTAGCACACTCGCTGGCTTCCCTCACATCCATCCCCCTATCATTCAGGGCTCTCCTTACTCCATCCATCCATCCAAACCTAGGCCTCCCTCTAGCATTTCTCCCATCAACTCTCGCATTCATCACCTTTTTTAGCAGCCTTTCATCATTCATCCTTTCCACATGACCAAACCATTTCAGAACATTCATATCTACTCTGGCTGCAATTTCTCTCCTCACACCCATTCTTGCTCTCACCACTTCATTCCTAACCCTATCCAATCGAGATACACCAATCATACTCCTCAGGCATTTCATCTCAAACACATTTAGTTTCCGTCTCTCACTTACTTTCATACCCCATAACTCTGATCCATACATCACAGTTGGCACAACCACTTTCTCTTATAAAACTTTCTTAACATTCATTTCCAACCCTCTATTCTTCATCACTCCTTTCAATGCAGCCAACACTTTACATCCTTCATTCACTCTGTGACACACATCTGCTTCCACTCCACCATTTGCAGCTATAACCGAACCTAAATACTTAAACTGATTGACCTCCTCAAGTGTCTCTCCATTCAACATAACATTCAATCCAGCACCATCCTCATTTCTTGTACACCTCATAACCTTACTCTTTTCTACATTCACTTGCAACTTCCTTCTCTCACACACCATTCCAAATTCTGACACTAACTGACACAGCTTTTCCTCTGAAACTGCCACCACCACAGTATCATCTGCAAACAGCAACTGATTCAGCTCCCACTTGTTATCATCCCCATCTACCATTCTCAAACCTCGACCACGCACTCGCTCATTCACCTCTCTTACAACTTCATTAATATACAAATTGAACAGCCATGGTGACATCACACATCCCTGTCTCAGTCCCAAACTCACTGGAAACCACTCACTCACTTCATTCCCTACCCTAACACAAGCTCTACTGCCCTCATAAACACTCTTCACTGCATGCAACAATTTACCATTAATTCCATATAATCTCAAAACATTCCATATAGCCTCTCTATCAACTCTATCATATGCTTTCTCCAGACCCAAAAATGCATAATACACATCGTTACCCTTTGCTAAATATTTCTCACATAACTGCCTAACTATAAAAATCTGATCTATACAACCTCTACCTCTCCTAAAACCACTCTGCACTTCCGCGATCACATATTCTGTCTTATCCCTAATCCTGTTAACCAGTATCCTACCATACACTTTTCCTACCACACTCAACAAACTTATACCCCTAAAATTACTGCATTCATACATATCTCCCTTACCTTTGTATAGGGGTACTATACAGGCAATCACCCATTCCACTGGCACCAATGACAACATAAAGCATATATTAAACTCTCTCACTAACCATTCCAATGCAGTCACACCCCATTCTTTCAACATCTCCGCTCTCACACCATCCATTCCAGGTAATTTACCTGCTTTCGCTTCATACAATGCCCTTTTCACCTTCTCTCTTGTAATCTCTCTCTCATTTTCATCTCCCATTACTGGCCCTTGAACCCCTCCCACTGCCACTATAGCTGCCTCTCTATCTTTCTCAACATTCAGCAAGCACTCAAAATATTCTGACCATCTTTTCCTTGCATCGTTTCCTCTTAACATCTGTCCATTCACATCTTTCACTGTCTCTTCCATCCTCGATCCACCCTTCCTTACTCTCTTCACTTCTTTCCAAAACTTCTTTTTATTCTCCTCATATGACCAACTAAAATCCTGTCCCCACCCAACATTTGCCAACCTCTTCTCTTCCTCTACCTTCCGATTGGTTTCCACATTTTTCTCATTATATCTTTCATACTTCTCCCTACTTTTACACTTCAGCCATTCCTCAAAAGCCCTCTTTTTCTCTTCCACCTTCATTTTCACCCCTTCATTCCACCACTCGCTGCCCCTCCTCATGCCACCTCCAACAAACCTCTTTCCACACACATCACTTGCATGTCCCACAAAGCATTCTTTCATCAACCCCCATTCCTCCCCTAACTCCCCAAGTTCTCTTTCTTTCACCCTGTCATATGCCACTTTCAACCTGTCCTGATATTCCTGTCTCTTCTCTGGCTTTTTCAACTCTTCCACCTTCACTATTTCCCTTCTACATTCCCCCACACTATTTCCCCACTCTTTTGCTACTACCACGTTTGCTTCAACCAAAAAATGATCAGACATCCCAGCAGCCACACCCCTGAATGCATGTACATCTTTCACTCTACCAACCATGCTTTTTGCTACCAACACATAATCCATCAATGCTCTTTCTTTCACTCTTCCATTTGCCACTCTCATCCATGTATACTTATTTATTAGCTTCTTCTTAAATAAACTATTACCTATCATCAACTCTTGCTCCACACACATATCTAACAGTCTGTCGCCACTCTCATTCCCACATGGTACCCCATACTTTCCTACAACACCTTCTATCTCTCCATCACCCACTCTGGCATTCAAGTCACCCAACACAACTACATAGTTCTTCTACTCAGATCATCCACACATCTAGTTAACTCATTCCAGAATTCATCCCGCTCTTCCTCACTTCTCTCACATCCTGGCCCATGCACACTAACAAAAGCCCAACATTCCCTTCCTATCCTAGCCCTCACCCACATCAGCCTAGATGACACTTCTTTCCATTCTACTACCTGCTTTACCATCCATTCACTCAGCAATAATGCCACACCTTCTCTCACTCTCCCCCTTTCAACCCCAGACACCCTACCCATCACATCACCAAATGCCACTTCTCCTTTTCCTTTCATCTTCGTCTCACACAATGCCAATACATCCATCCTCCCCCTACCAAACATATATCCAATCTCACATCTTTTGCTCTCTATCGTATTACAACCACGCACATTTAGACACCCCAAAACTAGAGTTTGGGGAGAAGTTATTCTCCCCTCTACTCCCCTTCTTCTTTGACGTCTCGCAGGAGGTTGATACAAGGGGGGGATTCCTAGTCCCCCCGCCCCATCCACTTTTAGTTGCCTTTTACGACACGCAGGGAATACGTTGAGGCTATTCTTTGATGTTGTGCCCGCCCCACAGGGCACAATGCCCGCCCCACAGGGCATTGTATTAATATTCCAGATTAAACTGAAGATTGTTTCTTTGGGAGATCTAGATTTTTCAGAAAGGCACTGATCCAGTACCCTTTGAAGTCTTGCATTGTTGGAATTCCATGCTTGCAGTGATAATTCGACCTTTGCCCAATCTACATTTGCAGTATTGTATACATCAAACTGTTTCTCTTCACTGGTACAAGCATCCAACAAATTACCTACATGAAAATTCTCCAATATATTCTCCAACTCTTCTACTTGAGACTTCATTTGTTTAAAGTCTCTCTGTGAATTGTATGGGAGAAGAGTGTGGATAGGCTTCCAGGGAACAGAATCTGTAAAACTTCTAAGTGTAGTTTTATCTTCGTAATGCACTTCTTGCCTTACTCCAATACTCTCTGGCTCCCACAGCTTATTAACAGGCTCTATGGCCTCTTCAACCAACAACTTATTAACAGGCTCTATGGCCTCTGCAATCAACAACTATAAACAGGCACTATGGCCTCTTCAATCAACAACTTATTAACTGGCTCTATGGCCTTTGCAATCAACAACTTATTATCAGGCTCTATCGCCTCTTCAGTTAACAACTTATTAAATCGCTCTATGACCACTTCAATCAACTCTTGAGTAGCTGCAGGAAACAATTGTGTTCCTACTCGCATAACAATATGGCTTTGCACATTACTGGGTTCAAATTGAGTATCACAAGGAATATGGCCATTCAACATGACATCGCCAGGTGTTTCCATCAAAATATAGACATCCCACTTGTTAATACCATAACAAACTGACTAAAATGTAAGGCACCAATAACAATGCCAATGTTCTCAAGTACATCACCATCAATATCTTCATCGGCCAACTTGTGACCATTAGACTTTAACACATTGCAGCATTTGCTAGACCGGGAGTGTGGATGCTAATTACCATATCATCAACTATGAGTAATTTAACTCTGGCTCTTCTTTTCCCCAATTTAATATCTACATTTACAACAGGAAAAATTCCTTTCTTTGTCTCAGAACGAAATGCATCAATACCAAGAGACATTTCATCTACTGGGCTTAATTTAAGCCTTTCAGCTAATTCCCTAGTTATAAAGGAATGCTGGGAACCTGTATCAAAGAATAACCTAGTGTTCACCCAAAAATTTACCTTTGAGCTGCTTACTTTTCCACTTGCAGTAGGCAGAGCACATGTAGGTAAACTCGGCTTCACCATTTGCCTTTGTACTGCATTCATAGTCATCACACCAACATGTTTCTTGTCCTTTTCTGAGTCAGAATGTTCTTGCTCATCGCTTGACTCATCTATATTTGAACCATTTCCTGACTGTTCATTCAGAAATGTAGGTTCTTCAAACCTTCTACGAAATTTGGACTCTTTTATGTAACACAAGGCTGCATGATGACCATTTTTCTTACACTTAATACAATTTGACTGAGTGTAACATATATTTGCATAATGCCCTGACTGAGTACATCTCAGACATTTGTTGCTGTCTCTCAGTTTCTCTTTGCATTCATTTATGCTAACTACTTTATTACAGTGCTCAGACTTATGACTTTGCCAACCACAGAATATACATTCTATTTTACTATTTTCTTTGTTTGCAACAGCACCATAACTACCTACATTCTTTTTATAGGACAGAGTCTCATCTCTCTGGGAGGTTTGGGTCTCTCCTTTTGTGTTACCTTTAGTGTTGTTGCATTCTATATGATACACATATTTTCCCAGTTCCTTCAAGAGGGTTTCAAATGTAGGATATTTTGTGTATAATTTCATTCTAATCCAGTTCTCTACATCTTCTGGTAAAAAAAGAATAAAGAAGCTGGAAGGGGAAAAGAGTCAACTAGAATCTAGAATTTCTAAACAAGAAGATAAAAACAAACAGCTGAATGACAACCTAAAGGAATTAGATGTTAGTTCACTGCTCTCTTCTGAGAGAGACGAGATTGCTGCTTGGAATGTCCAGATTAAGGAAAACATTGAATAGTTCAGAAAAGAGTTCCAGGAGCTGAATATGGAAAATGATGCCATGAAAACTTCCTTTGCTGATGCACTAAAGGGGAATGTGGCAGTAAAAGAGGCTGTAAAGGTGGTGGCACTGGAAAACATACAAACAGTTGACTATAAAGAGACAGTAATCGAAAAAATGAAAGACGTTGTGATGGAAAGGGCAAACCCACTCATCAGACAGGCACTTGATAAGGAGAAGACAGTGGTAATCTCAGGCATAAGCGAATCCCAGGACCCAACATGGCAGGGGAGACTTGAAGAAAATAAAGCTAGGGTTGTAGACCTGATAAGAAAGCTTGGAGTAGCATGTGGTCCTGAGGATATTGTAAACATACACCAACTAGGTAAATATTCGAGGGAAGGAAAGCCGAGACCAACAAAAGTAACCTTTGAGAGAGGGGAAACATGTCGGGAAATATTGTTGAGAAAAAAAAGTCTAAAAGACCTTCAAGAATTCAAGGAAGTGTTCATTAGACGATACAGAACACAGGAAGAGATGGGAAAGATCAAAAACTTGTTGCAAGAGGCAAGAAGGTTAAATGATGAAAGAAATGAAGGAGAAGAAAAATTCTCATTACAGAGTTCTTCCAGACAAAGGGGAGATAAAGAAGATAATGACAGAAGATCAGGGGATGGGGCCTCATTAAGATTGTTATACACAAATGCTGATGGATTAGCTGGTAAGGCAGTAGAATTAAAAGATAGGATTCTCAACAGTAAGGCAGATATAGTAGCAATTACAGAGACTAAGTTGAGTGAGGACATAAACAGTGTCACAGTTTTTCCTAAGGGCTTCAGAATACTAAGGGTTGAAAGATCTGAGAGGACTGGTGGAGGGATAGCACTGCTCATAAGTGAAAGGATTCAAGTTGAAGAAATAAACTTGGCTATAGAAAGTGAGTTCAAGGAATTTCTTGTTGCTCGCATAAATACTGGGTCAGAGAGCATTATAATAACTGTTGTATACAACCCACCAAGGAACCAAAATAGGCTTGAAGTTTATGAGGAAAGTCATATAGGTACTATTGAAGTCATAAACTCAGTTGTTAACATGGCACGGGAAAAAAATGTAGGATTTTGATTATGGGAGACTTTAATCATAAAGAGATAGATTGGATAAATCTTGACCCACACAGTGGTGAGGACTCATTCGGGGCAAGATTCCTAGATTGCGTCTAAGGGAATTTCCTACACCAACATGTAATGGAACCAACAAGGGCCAGCGGTGGGGATGAGCCATCACTACTTGATCTAGTGTTCACAGATAATGTGTTGGATATTGAAAAAATTGAGTATGTACCACCAATTGGAAAGAGTGACCACTGTGTGTTGTTGATGGAGTATATCATTGAAGATATTCTTCCTGAGAGTAGAGGCACTGAGGACATGAGGAGGAACTATCCGAAAGGAGATTACATCAAAATGAATGAGCTTTTTGCAGTTCTTGACTGGAGAACCTTATTTTACAACAAATCTGTACAAGAAATGTATGACATCTTTTGTGAGAAATATGGGAAGATAGTAGATTGCTGCATATCTGTCACCAAAGTAGGTGTAATTCATGCCAGAGAGAAATGGTTCGATAATGGGTGTAAAAGAGCTAAGGAGTGGAGAGACAAATGCTGGAAAAGGCATAGGAGGAGAAAAAACATAAATGCCTGGCAAACCTACAAAAGAGCAAGAAATGACTACCTAAGTAAATGGAGAGAGGCAGAGAGAGACTATGAGAGGGATATCACCAGGAAGGCTAAAGAAAATCCCAAGCTTTTCCACGGCTTTATCAGAGGAAAACTGAAGGTAAAAGAACAGGTTTTAAGGCTAAAGAGAGAAGATGGAAGCATCACTGAGATGGATGAAGAGATCTGCAAAGAATTGAACAAGGAGTTTCAGTCAGTATTTACAGTAGAAAATACCCCACCCCCTCAGATTGCAGTGATAGAAGCTCAAGGGCCGGTATTAGAGAACATCAACCTTAAAGCCACAGAGGTATGCAAAGCGCTGATGGATTTAGATGTTCATAAAGCTACAGGTCCTGATGACATATCCCCTCATGTGCTTAAAAAATGCGCAAACTCAATATCAGTGGCACTAAGTATCATATTTAAAAAGTCACTGGAGTCAGGGGAGATTCCAAGATGCTGGAAACAAGCAAATGTGATACCTATCTTCAAAAAGGGAAGGAGGGATACGTCTCTGAACTATAGACCAGTTTCCTTGACCAGCATAGTTTGCAAAGTTATGGAGAAACTACTAAGGAAACATATCTCTCTTCACTTGGAATCCTTCAACTTTTTGTCAGTGAGGCAAAATGGCTTCAGAGAAAGTAGATCAACAGTAACAAACTTATTAGAATTTTATGATGAGGTAAGCCAAATCTTACAGGAAAGAGAGGGCTGGGCAGATTGCATATTCCTAGACTTCCAGAAAGCGTTTGACACTGTTCCACATGGGAGACTTATTAGGAAGCTGCAAGCAATGGCTAGAATAGGTGGAAATGTTTTGGAATGGATAAAAACTTACTTAGAAGGAAGGGAACAGAGGGTTAGAGTAAGACACTCATTGTCTGAATGGAGAAGAGTTAGTAGTGGAGTTCCACAGGGTTCAGTTTTAAGGCCACTTTTGTTCCTTGTATATGTAAATGACCTACCAGAGTCTGTAAACTCATTCATGAATATGTTTGCAGATGATGCAAAGATTGTGAAGAAAGCAAAAAACGAGAACAATGGTAGAGAACTTCAGGAGGATCTAAATAATCTGCATGAGTGGTCAGAAAAGTGGCTAATGAAATTCAATACTTCAAAATGTAAGGTAATGAGAATGGGTACAAGTGCAAGAAGGCCCAAGCTTGACTACTCGGTGGCTGGAGTACAACTTCAAGAGATAGAAAATGAGAGAGATCTAGGAGTAAACATACTGGCAGATTTGTCTCCAGAAATACATATAAATGGCATAGTAAGGACAGCATATGCATTTTTATCAAATGTAAGGGTAGCCTTCAGGCACATGGACAAGGAAATGTTCAGAAATATTTATGTAACCTATGTGAGGCCAAAACTCGAATATGCAGCCCCCTTTTGGAATCCGCACTTGAAAAAGCACATAGCTAAGCTTGAAAAAGTTCAAAGACATGCCACGAAGCTGGTGCCAGAAATACGCAATCTCAGTTATGATGAGAGGCTGAGGAAAGTAGATTTACCATCACACGAAGTTAGAAGATTGAGGGGGGATATGGTGACAGACTTTAAATTCCTTCATGGTTATGATAGAGTGGATAGGGATCGATATTTTGACATGGCTGGCTCTAGAACTAGAGGTCATAGTTTGAAGCTTCGTAAGAAAACTTCTTTGCAGGATGTAAGAAAATACTTTTTCAGTGTAAGAGTAGTTGATAATTGGAATTGGCTAAGCGAGGAGGTAGTTAATGGTATCTCAATCCATAGTTTTAAGGACAGGTATGATAAGTATCACTAAGTATAAAATGGAACCGATGAGGAGACGGGAAGATACGAGCTTTGGGCTCTTTCCCGTAAACACAATTAGGTAATCACAATTAGGTAATCACCCAATCAGTGTTCTTCATGTCTCTATAATTTTTCAGACTTCGAGTAATGGCTTCTACTTCCTGCTTGAACTTAAAAAGGGATGAATAATTAGAATAAGGAGTTGCTCTTTTACCAATTTCCTCATTAAATTTCGTACAATTCTGTCCTTGCTGGCATAAACAGCTTGTAGCTGTTGAATGCATTCATCATAACTCTCACTAGCAAGAGGATATCCCTTTATGGTGTCTTTTGCATCTCCTTTAAGGGCATTTCTTAAGATGGTAAACTTTGTCATAGTTGCCAGAGAAGTACTATGTACTAAACTATCAAAGGTATCCCAAAACTCGCTCCATTCAACATAGTTTCCAGAGAACTGTGGTATTTTTACTTCAGGAAATTTAGGTGTGGGTTGCCCACTGGGGAGGCTTGAACTCTCGGAACTAGGGGCTCTAGTACTCTTCATAGTTCCTAACTTACGAATCCGTTCTAGGACAGCTAAGCTAATATCATTTACTGTTTCAGCTAGATTGTCATGTTCTGTATCCTCCTCTTCAGAATCCCTTTTAAGGGGCTTATACTCGATATATTCTTCATATTTCCTATCACATCTTCCGAATCTTTCTGTTAGCGTATGATGACATCTTTCCAAATAATTAACAACAAGTGTCTCATCATCTATGGCAAGTTCTGTTTGACACTGAACACTATCACGTTGAACCAATTCCCGAAGGCGTTTTAATGCCTCAGGTTTAACCGACATATTGAAAAAGCAAATAGAACATAAAACAAGAAACAAATAGAACATTAGAAAACCACAAACAAATAGTTGATGCAATTTTATTAGCAAAGAATCCACGATCTTCTTTATGCATCCACAATGCAACAAACATTCACTCTGTAAAGAGTATCAAAGGACAATCTGCCAACATTTCAAGATAATAACATACAGTTATTTAATTCCGTCAATTATGACGTCAATCCAAAAAGTGTAAAACACAATTCATCAATTAAATGACACTGTTAAGTCAGCAACAGTAAATGGAAAGTGTAATGGAAACCACACTGTTCCTCCAATAAACGACACTGTGCACCCAGCAGCAGGTGGGCCACTACCTTCTGTTTATTGACGTAAACAGAGGAATCAATACGACATTTTAACCATCGTTAAATGGGAAATATGTAAACACACAAATCCCTAAAAACTACTGTTCACCCAGCCGAAATTGGGCACTAATTTCCAATTTACTTAGTGGACGCTCAAATACCAAAGTACACTTCGTTTCCACAGAGAGAGAAACACTTTATCCACTCGGGAAAAAGATACTCTTATTTATTTCAACAGCTACTTAACTTTCAAAGTTATAATCGCAATATTCATGCAAATACATGCAATGCTCTTCCTTTTTTTTTTCGCTGAAATATGGACGATTTTAACTGTAGAGTTTTACACTAACTTCTTACAAGGAGGGAGTTTATTTAAAATGTACACTATTCTCACAATTACCACACCAATTCTCATCCGGTTTGAAGGACCAAAAGCTGTGGAGGATTTCCTGTGTTATTACCCTTCGATCTTATAACCCCTTACATTCGGAAATCCTGACACGGCTTCAGTAGAGGCCTACCACGATCTCAAAATTAAATTCTCTACCAATAAAATATAATTAATATTACATGCATAGACATACATGCAAATATTTTATAAGGGGGTTTATGAACTGCTGATATGTGAATATTTAAATAAACTCTCCACACCTTAAATTAAAACTTCCTCATACAGAATAATAAATTTTCCAACATACATTCTACCTACGAGTGCTCAATTAAATGAGCTCATTCTGTCCCTGACAGGTAGTTAAAAATATTGTTAGAAATAAGTTAAATCTGTACTCATATATCCGGACAACCCAAATATCGTCAGCAATCACGGGACTCCGAATCAAACTCGAATAGCTTTTGATCCACGTATCTCTATACCAAGTTTTCTACTTGAGCGTCTCGTAACGCCTCACGAGAGCAACTATTTACTCAATATCAAACTTATGAACACCTTCAATAATCATGGTAAACATGAGTGTCTCATCTCATCTCACAAGTACAACTAATTATTCATTATTAAACGTATATGTACCATCAATAATTATGGTAAACATGAGTGTCTCGTATCATCTCACGAGTACAACTAATTACTCATTATTAAATGCATATGCACCATCAATAATCACGGTAGCAAATGTATTTCATAAATATTAATTATGACTGCTTTCACGCATTATAATTACGTCACAAACATGAGTGTCTTGTAGCATCTCACGAGGACAACTAACTTTTTGTAAGAAAGTCTCACAAAACTCCCCTCGTTTGTAGGGGTCCTTGGTACTAGGACTAACTTGAATTATGACTTGCTTACAACGGTTCTTTGTTCAAACAGGCGATGCAATAAGAGTTGTCAAGGAGGTGAAAGGTTAATGGCTAAAACTCATTAGCTTCCTTTCTCCAAGTCTTCTACAGCCAGCCTCCATAATAAACTACATATTATACTTACGAATATACGCATATACATGATAGTAATGAACAGGTATACATACTAAGTTTAAAAATGTACATACATGAACTTATGTTACAATAAACACAACTATCATGCAAAAGAACACTTACCTATGTACGTAGAAATAAACTGTCTTGAAATATATTCAAGACATCAGTAATAACCTTAATAACTGTAAAAGAAACCCAAATTGCTTTAGTATGGTTTTCTTTTTATATATAATAATAATAATAACAATAATAATAATAATAATAATAATAATAATAATAATAATAATAATAATAATAATAAGTAGATAATGAAAATAATATTAAAATTTCGTTTACATTTTAAATCACGTTTTGAAGAAGTAAAAGGATAATGAATAACTATTAAAGTCAACCATGAAATAAATTATCAATAAGAAGTTGGAGAAAAATAGAAATAAAATAGACAACCCTGGAAAAACCTAAAGGGGTAACTTGTAGAGAGTGTAAATTGTTTAATATTTTCATTAATTTTCAAATAATCTCTAGCATTATTTTTCGCAGAAAATATTTAGAAATAAGTTCTAATAATAAGAAATGACTAAGTATGTCATAAAGATTAAAAAAAAACTTCATTAAGACTCGCAGAAAATATTTAGAAATAAGTTCTAATAATAAGAATTGACTAAGTATGTCATAAAGATTAAAAAAAAGACTCTTCATTAAGACTTAAAGATGCTTTACTGTTCATGTACAGTATACTACACATCATTCCTAGAGAAGGCACACCGTTGACCGGAGAGGTCGCTCCTTACGTTTGGGCAGCTGGAGATATCGCATCTCATTATTAAGCAATTGGAAATAGAAAACCTTATGCTGGTTAGGTTAGGTTAGGTCAAGTTAGATTAGGTTTGATTAGGCTAGGTTAGGTTAAGTTAGGTTAGGTTAGGTTTGGTCAATCATGACGGTTGCCCTCTCGAGTTGACGGCGCTGTGGTGCATCTTTAGTTTATCCCATATATCATATACATACCGTACCAAAAGAATTTTTTTTTTCCATAAGTAAAAATAACTTCATAATTTCTTCACCAAGAGTTTGAGGAAAAAGACAACGACGACGAAGAAGAAGACATTGTATTTGACGAGGAGGTACAGACTGGTACAACAATAGCAAAGATACGCCCAGAGGGGATATTTAGAGAAGAGTGAGAGAACCAGGAGGGAGGGATCATGAAGTGATTGAAATGATGAGTTAGACTGATAGGTAGACACGCACACACATTTTTTTTTCTTTTCTTTTAGCTTTCTCTTTTACAATTTTTTTTATTTTGTATATATATTGAGTTAAATGTAAAGTCTGATCCTGTGATAACATATCTTGGTTAGCAAGTGAGTTTATCAGTTAAGAAAAATATATAGCAGAAACAGGTGGGTGCCTCCTCAGACACAAATTCGAATTTTCCTTCCAGTTTGACTTTGTTTTTATTGCATTTTTTTTCTTTTTCTTTTTATCCTCAAATTACCATAGGCAAATTTTTAAGTTAAGATGTGTGTTACCAGAAAAGAGATAAATTGAGTCACTAAATAGCACTTATATGGAGATATAAAAATTCTGTGTGAAGCTTAAATAAAAGTTTTTCTCCTTTTTTTTCTCTTTCTCTTCTTCTTTCTATATTCTGTGAGAGGGAGAACATAAAAATGAGGCCAATATCTGTCCCAAACCTCTCCCACCCTTGGGTCGGGAGGAGGGGTAGAAATTAGGAGACTAAAACAGAAAATCAAGGATTTAGAGGCAATGGTTATAAGCCTTGATGATAAAATTCGGAATATGGATAGAAAAATGAAAGAGAATGAAACACTCAGAGAGGAAATAAGATGTTTGGAGGAAGCAAATAAAGCACAAGGGCAGGAGAGAAAGGAACTAGATAAAAGAATAAAGAAGCTGGAAGGGATAAAGAGTGAACTAGAAACTAGAATTTCTAAACAAGAAGAAAAAAACAAACAGCTAAATGACAACCTAAATGAATTAAATGTTAGTTCACTGCTCTCTTCTGAGAGAGACGAGATTGCTGCTTGGAATGTCCAGATTAAGGAAAACATTGAACAGTTTAGAAAAGAGTTCCAGGAGCTGAATATGGAAAATGATGCCATGAAAACTTCCTTTGCTGATGCACTAAAGGGGAATGTGGCAGTAAAAGAGGCTGTAAAGGTGGTGGCACTGGAAAACATACAAACAGTTAACTATAAAGAGACAGTAATAAAAAAAAAGAAAGACATTGTGATGGAAAGGGCAAACCCACTCATCAAACAGGCACTTGATAAAGAGAAGACAGTGGTAATCTCAGGCATAAGCGAATCCCAGGAACCAACATGGCAGGGGAGACTTGAAGAAAATAAAGCTAGGGTTGCAGACCTGATAAGAAAGCTTGGAGTAATTTGTGGTCCTGAGGATATTGTAAACATACACCAGCTAGGCAAATATTCAAGAGAGGGAAAGCCGAGACCAACAAAAGTAACCTTTGAGAGAGGGGAAACATGTAGGGAAATATTGTTGAGAAAAAAAAGTCTAAAAGACCTTCAAGAATTCAAAGAAGTGTTTGTTCATTAGATGATACAGAACACAGGAAGAGATGGGAAAGATAAAAAACTTGTTGGAAGAGACAAGAAGATTAAATGAGGAAAAAAATGAAGAAGAGAAGAAATATTTCCATTTCAGAGTTCTTCCAGACAAAGGGGAGATAAAGAAGATAATGACAGAAGATCAGGGGATGGGGCCCCATTAAGATTGTTATACACAAATGCTGATGGATTAGCTGGTAAGGCAGTAGAATTAAAAGATAGGATTCACAACAGTAAGGCAGATATAGTAGCAATTACAGAGACTAAGTTGAGTGAGGACATAACCAGTGTCACAGTTTTTCCTAAGGGGTTCAGAATATTAAGGGTTGAAAGATCTGAGAGGACTGGTGGAGGGATAGCACTGCTCATAAGTGAAAGGATTCAAGTTGAAAAAAATAAACTTGGCTATAGAAAGTGAGTTTAAGGAATTTCTTGTTGCTCGTATAAATATTGGGTCAGAGAGCATAATAATAACTGTTGTATATAACCCACCAAGGAACCAAAATAGGCTTGAAGTTTATGAGGAAAGTCATATAGGTACTATTGAAGTCATAAACTCAATTGTTAACATGGCACGGGAGAGAAAATGTAGGATTTTGATTATGGGAGATATTAATCATAGAGAGACAGATTGGATAAATCTTGACCCACACAGTGGTGAGGACTCATTCAGGGCAAGATTCCTAGATTGCGTCCAAGGGAATTTCCTACACCAATATGTAATGGTACCAAAGAGGGCCAGGGGTGGGGATGAGCCATCACTACTTGATCTAGTATTCACAGATAATGTGTTGGATATTGAAAAAATTGAGTATGAACCACCAATTGGAAAGAGTGACCACTGTGTGTTGTTGATGGAGTATATCATTGAAGATATTCTTCCTGAGAGTAGAGGCACTGAGGACATGAGGAGGAACTATCCAAAAGGAGATTACATCAAAATGAATGAGCTTCTTGCAGTTATTGACTGGAGAACCTTATTTTAGAACAAATCTGTACAAGAAATGTATGACATCTTTTGTGAGAAATATGAGAAGATAGTAGATTGCTGCATACCTGTCATCAAAGTAGGTGTAATTCATGCCAGAGAGAAATGGTTCGATAATGAGTGTAAAAGAGCTAAGGAGTGGAGAGACAAATGCTGGAAAAGGTATAGGAGGAGAAAAAAACATAAATGCCTGGCAAACCTACAAAAGAGCAAGAAATGACTACCTAAGTAAAAGGAGAGAGGCAGAGAGAGACTATGAGAGGGACATTACTAGGAAGGCTACAGAAAATCCCAAGCTTTTCCACAGCTTTATCAGAGGAAAACTGAAGGTAAAAGAAAAGGTTTTAAGGCTAAAGAGAGCGGATGGAAGCATCACTGAGACGGATGAAGAGATCTGCAAAGAATTGAACAAGGAGTTTCAGTCAGTATTTACAGTAGAAAATACCCCACCCCCTCAGATTGCAGAGATAGACTCTCAAGGGCCGGTATTAGAAAACATCAACTTTACAGCCACAGAGGTATGCAAATCGCTGATGGATTTAGATGTTCATAAAGCTACAGGTCCTAATGACATATCCCCTCATGTACTTAAAAAATGCGCAAACTCAATATCAGTGGCACTAAGTATAATATTTAAAAAGTCACTGGAGTCAGGGGAGATTCCAAGATGCTGGAAACAAGCAAATGCGATACCTATCTTCAAAAAGGGAAGGAGGGATACGGCTCTGAACTATAGACCAGTTTCCTTGACCAGCATAGTTTGCAAAGTTATGGAGAAACTACTAAGGAAACATATCTCTCTTCACTTGGAATCCTTCAACCTTTTGTCAGTGAGGCAACATGGCTTCAGATGTGGTAGATCAACAGTAACAAACTTATTAGAATTTTATGATGAGGTAAGCCGAATGTTACAGGAAAGAGAGGGCTGGGCAGATTGCATATTCCTAGACTTCCAGAAAGCGTTTGACACTGTTCCACATGGGAGACTTATTAGGAAGCTGCAATCAATGGCTAGAATAGGTGGAAATGTCTTGGAATGGATAAAAACTTACTTAGAAGGAAGGGAACAGAGGGTTAGAGTAAGACACTCAGTGTCTGAATGAAGAAGAGTTAGTAGTGGAGCTCCACAGGGTTCTGTTTTAAGGCCACTTTTGTTCCTTGTATATGTAAATGACCTATCAGAGTCTGTAAATTCATTCATGAATATGTTTGCAGATGATGCAAAGATTGTAAAGAAAATAAAAAAACGAGAACAATGGTAGAGAACTTCAGGAAGATCTAAATAGTCTGCATGAGTGGTCAGAAAAGTGGCTAATGAAATTCAATACTTCAAAATGTAAGGTAATGAGAATGGGTACAAGTGCAAGAAGGCCCAAGCTTGACTACTCGGTGGCTGGAGTATAACTTCAAGTGACAGAAAATGAGAGAGATCTAGGAGTAAACATACTGGCAGATTTGTCTCCAGAAATACATATAAATGGCATAGTAAGGGCATCATATGCTTTCTTATCAAATGTAAGGGAAGCCCTCAGGCACATGGACAAGGAAATGTTCAGAAATATTTATGTAACCTATGTGAGGCCAAAACTCGAATATGCAGCCCCCTTTTGGAACCCGCACTTGAAGAAACACATAGCTAAGCTTGAAAAAGTTCAAAGACATGCCACGAAACTGGTGCCAGAAATACGCAATCTCAGTTATGATGAGAGGCTGAGGGAATTAGACTTACCATCACTCGAAGCTAGAAGATTGAGGGGGGATATGGTGACAGTCTTTAAATCCCTTCATGTTTATGATAGAGTGGATAGGGATCGATATTTTGATATGGCTGTTTCTAGAAGTAGAGGTCAAAGTTGGAAGCTTTGTAAGAATACTTCTTTGCAGGATGTAAGGAAATACTTTTTCATTGTAAGAGTAGTTGATAATTGGAATTGGCTAAGTGAGGAGGTAGTTAATGCTATCTCAATCCATAGTTTTAAGGACAGGAATGATAAGTATCACTAAGTATAAAATGGAACCGATAAGGAGACGGGAAGATACAAGCTTTGGGCTCTTTTCCGTAAACACAACTAGGTAAGCACAATTAGGTAAGCAACCCACACACACACACACACACACACACACACACACACACACACACATGCCACAAAACTGGTGCCAGAAATACGCAATCTCAGTTATGATGAGAGGCTGAGGGAATTAGACTTACCATCACTCGAAGCTAGAAGATTGAGGGGGGATATGGTGACAGTCTTTAAATTCCTTCATGGTTATGATAGAGTAGATAGGGATTGATATTTTGATATGGCTGGTTCTAGAAGTAGAGGTTATAGTTTGAAGCTTTGTAAGAAAACTTCTTTGCAGGATGTAAGGAAATACTTTTTCAGTGTAAGAGTAGTTGATAATTGGAATTCGCGAAGTGAGGAGGTAGTTAATGCTATCCCAATCCATAGTTTTAAGGACAGGTATGATAAGTATCACTAAGTATAAAATGGAACCGATCAGGAGACGGGAAGATGCGAGCTTTGGGCTCTTTCCAGTAAACACAATTAGGTAAGTACACTTAGGTAAGTACATATATATATATACATACATACACAAAAACCATATAGGTAAGCTGGAAAAACTTCGAAGATATGCTACGAAACTGGCGCCAAAAATATGCATTCTCAATTGCTGTTTTTTTTTTTTTTATGAGTGTGACACCGGGACATGCAGAAACTGCCCTCATCAATAATAATAACAATAATAATAATAAGTCTTTATTTCCAACGTACATTGGGTATTCAAAGAAAATATCAATACGAAGGATAAGAAGAAGGTTAAGGACAAGGCAAAGATGAGGTAATGTCACACAAAGGAAAACGACAGACAGAAAAAACAGTTAAAGTATAGACGACTCAGAGATATGGACGACTAGGCCCTGAGATGACGATAAATCTGCTTTTTGAAAAATGAAATGTCATAAGAATTAGGAAAGACAGAAGGAGGAAAAGTCTTCCAGAGTCTGGAGGTAGATGGGAAAAAGCAATCGCTGCACCGACCAATCCGCAAGCTACAAATCTCCACACAATACCTGTGAGATGAGGCCACTTGACGAGTGTTACATGGCCTCGGCAGTGGGGGAGGGATGCAACTCGCCAATTCATCAGAGCAGCGATGAAAGTAGTAGCGATAGAAAAGAGAAAGGGAACATACCTTACGGCGAAGAGAGAGAGAATCCAGATTAGAAGTAAGAGGAGGATCATTAATGAGTCTGACTGCCTTAGATTCGACCCTATCAAGGAGATAGGAATAAGAAGAAGCACCCCAGATGTGTGAGCAGTATTCTAAGCAGGGACGGATAAGACCTTTATAAATTTTAAGTAACTGTAAAGAGGAAAAGTAATGTCGAATACGAAACAAAAATATCGATCCCAATCCACTCTATCATAAACATGAAGGAATTTAAAGACTGTCACCATATCCCCCTCAATCTTCTAGCTTCGAGTGATGGTAAGTCTAATTCCCTCAGCCTCTCATCATAACTGAGATTGCTTATTTCTGGCACCAGTTTCGTAGCATGTCTTTGAACTTTTTCAAGCTTAGCTATGTGCTTTTTCAAGTGTGGATTCCAAAAGGGGGCTGCATATTCGAGTTTTGGCCTCACATAGGTTACATAAATATTTCTGAACATTTCATTGCCCATGTGCCTGAAGGCTACCCTTACATTTGATAAGAATGCATATGCTGCCCTTACTATGCCATTTATATGTATTTCTGGAGACAAATCTGCCAGTATGTTTACTCCTAGATCTCTCTCATTTTCTGTCTCTTGAAGTTGTACTCCAGCCACCGAGTAGTCAAGCTTGGGCCTTCTTGCACTTGTACCCATTCTCATTACCTTACGTTTTGAAGTATTATGTATGTATGTATGTATGTATGTATGTATGTATGTATGTATGTATGTATGTATGTATGTATGTATGTATGTATGTATGTATGTATGTATGTATGTATGTATGTATGTATGTATGTATGTATGTATGTATGTATGTCACACTTTCTAAAATTCTTTTTAATAAAAGTTTGTTTACTAGTCGTGAATTAAGTTTCACGTAAGATTTAAGAAGATTAAGAGAGGGAAAAAAGACTACGAGTAATGCATTACATTAGAGAGAGAGAGAGAGAGAGAGAGAGAGAGAGAGAGAGAGAGAGAGAGAGAGAGAGAGAGAGAGAGAGAGAGAGAGAGAGAGAGAGAGAGAGAGAGAGAGAGAATTATTTTTTTATTTTAGAATACAAGTCTATAACAGTATTTTAACCAATATCGAGGCATTTGCATATAAAGTCACTGCTCCACCA